>CAUYPO010075402.1:0-18700 GCA_963574435.1 Cheirogaleus major
CCATTCCTGAGATACTTTACTTAGGATAATGACTTCCAGTTCTATCCACACTGTTTTATATGAGTTGCGAGCTTTAGCTGAAGGGTGATTTTGCACTGGTGGGTATCTATTGTGCTGATCCATGTATAATGGAATTCTGAGTTTTTCCTGCAGAGCAGGTCTGGTCATGACAAATTCTCTCAGTGTTTGCTTGTCTGGAAAACTCTTTATTTCTGTCAGTTATGAACGTTAGTTTTGCAGCATACGAAATTCTAGGCTGGTAGTTGTTCTGTTTAAGAAGACTAAAGATGGAGCCCCAATCCCTTCTGGACTGTAAGACATCCACTGAGATGTCTGCAGTTAGCCTGATGGGTTTTCCTTTGTAGGTTATTTGTTGCTTTCATCTTGCTGGTTATAGAATTTTCTCCTTCATTTTAACTTTGGCCAGGTTGATTACTATTTGTCTTGGATACGTCCTATTTGCTACGAATCTTCTTGGTATTTGATGACCATCTTGTATCTGGATGTCTGGTCATAACAGGGAAGTTTTCCTCAATAATGCCCTAGAATAGATTTTCCATGCTTTTTGCTCTTTCGTCTTTTCCCTCAGGGATACCTATAATTTGTATATTAGTTTGCTTGGCATAGTCCCATATCTCTTTAAGTGATTGCTGAATCTTTTTTATTCTCTCTTCTGTCTCTTTGAATGATTGGGTTAGCTCAAGAGCCTTGTTTTCTAGCTCTGAGATTCTCTCTTCTTGGTTTAATCTGTTGTTGAAGCTTTCTGCTGTGTTTTGAAATTCCCTAAATCTCTCATTCATTTTTTTCAATTCTATTATATACTTTCTTATGTTGTCTAACTCTTTAACAACTTTTTCTTTTTTTCATTGATTTCCTCAAAAATATTTTGGCTTCTTTTTTTGTTTGTTTGTTTTCAACTTTCTCTTCAATTCCATTCATCTTATTTGCCATCCATACTCTGAATTCCATTTCTGTCACTTTGACAATTTTTTTTTTTGGTTGGAGTTCACTACTGTATCTCCATTGTGATCCCTTGGGGGTATCAAACCGTTTTATTTTTTCATGTTTCTAGGGTTCATTTGCTGGTTTCTTCTCATGTGAATCCTTGTCTCCGGGCTCACAGCTAATAGGTTTGTAGGGCACCTATTCTCCTTTGCTGGGAACTCTCCTGCTTAGTGAGAAGAAATTGAGGTCCTTGGATGGTACTTTTATGTCCTACTCTGGAATGTAGATCTGGCAGGGAAGGGCAGGCTCACTGAGAGCGTGTAGTGCAGCTGTTCTGTTTTGTCCTGTTTCCCTGTGATTGTCATGGTTTAAACGGGTGCTGGATGATCTTTGTGTGGGGTGGTGGATTTTTCCCCAGCCTGTTGGATATTTGAGTTGGGGGCTGGGTGAGACCCTGTCCATGGAGGCTAGCATTGTGTGGGATTGCTCTGCCCAGGGTCTCCCCGCAGTGGTAACAGTGCAGCTGGGTGAGGCTATCTAGGCAGTGGTCATGGGTGTCAGGGCTGTGGGCATTTTCTTGAACCAAGCCCAGGGATAATGGCAGCTCGAAGCTGCGGTGGTGTCCCTGGAGGGATGTTGGACCTCAAGGTCATTCCGTAGGCCCAGCAGCAGTGGTGGAGACTCAAGGGTGGGGTTTTAGGGTCTAGGCACAACACTGGAATCTTGGGGGCCATATTATAGGTCTGGTAGGAGCTCTGGAGCCACAGGGGCAGAGCTTTGGGCTCAGGTGCAGCAAGAGCCTTGGAGCTGGATCTGGGGACCATGGAGGGAGAGCCACGCAGGCACGGGGCTATTCTACCAGCATGGGTACTATGGATGCTGAGTTGCACAGGTGGGTTGGTTCCAGAGGCTCAGGGATTGCAGAGGTGGGCCTGGGTGGGGTTCTCCTCCAGACTTAGGTCCTGCTGAGGCAGTCACCCAAGGCTTCCCAAGTGGTGTCTGTGGCATCTCAGGGAGCTTCTCTGCTAAGATCCCATGCAAATGGCGGGGGGGGGGGGGTGCCTGGCTCCCAGTCACAGGGCATGGGAGAGTGTCTGGCCTGCTTCCTCCCTCCCCGGCCCAGTGGGGGTGATGCAAAGGCTGCTGCTGTTGCTGAGTCCTGAGCAGACCTGGTGCCGTGCACCGAGAGCTCAGGATGGCATCAGGTGCAGAAACCTGGGATTGGCAGCCACCAGATCTCTGCTGCACCTGCTCTTCAGTGCAATGTCTCTGTACAAACTCTGAGCAGCTCCCTGGACAACCCAGAGGTCTGTGGTGGTGGAGGGAGCCCCCTCACAGCTTGGACTGCGTGCCTGTGGTGTAAGCGTAGAGTCCCAGGGCTCTCTTCTCCAGCCCTTTCCATGTGTGGATGCCTCCACACAGATCCCTTTAATCTTGCTCAATGAACTGCCCCAATCACCTTCTCCTTCTGAATGCCCCATGTTGTGTTTGTGGAGTTTTACAATGTTCTTTCCAAGAGGAGTCATCTGTAGGTAGGTATCTACCTGCAAATTTCTGCCTAGGGCCATCTTGCCAGCTAATCCATTTTGCATTAAAATGTTTCAATCAGCCTTACCTAAATACACTAAGAGTTCTATTTCATTCCCTTACTAACTTAAAAGGTAACATGTAAAAACCTTAGGAAGAGAAAGGAGTGATACTATCCTTTAGTGATTCTGATATCAAGTCCAACTTAATACCCACACTCACTCACTCACTCAGCCATTCTTGGGGAATAAATAGGTCCAAACCAAAGATCAAACTGGTAGCCCATTAGGCCACTATACCTTTTCATTCAAGATGTAAATTAAACCAAATCGAAGGAGAGTTTCACCAGATTCTTCTTAATGTGCTATTAATAAAAGGAACGTCCACCTAAGTTCTGGACCAAATAAAAGAAAATCATAGTCAGACAGATGGGCAAGAAAATATCACATTTATCACTAGGTAAATAGATGATGAAAATGTGGCTCAGATCTGTAATTCTAAATACTAGACCCACAGAAATAGACAGGAGTGATCATGCAGTCACCAGCAGGACTGGACCTCCCACAGGCCTCCCACACAGGGGCCTTTGAAATGCAGCTCATCACATGGCAGGAAGCAACTGAGAGTGTGAGCGCACTGTGGGCAAGCATGCTCTCACAGGAAGAAGAGAGCAAGGGATGTGAGTGGTTTCCGTTCCCAAGCTTGCCAGTGAGGAAAGACTCTTCAAGAGTAACTGAGACATCAGCTGGAGACCAGGATTGAAGCTGTAGCGGAGGTCCCTTCACAGAGAAAGAAATCTTAGAGTGCATAAAAATGCACTCCCACCCCAACAGTTAGCATCTCCTTAATCTTGGAGGTGGTCACAGAGCCATCTGTTATTTTCCTTTACTTTCCTGTTCATTTAAAATATTTCCTAGAAAAATTTAAATTAGAAGAATCCTTAGTGTAAATGCCTCCTAACTGCCCTTAAGCCCTCCTTGGCTACAGGTAGCACTCTTCAATGACATTTCCTTTGCAGGAAGACCTACAGTGACAAACATCAGCGCTAGGACCAAATGTCTTTGCTAGGCATTGTCAGAATAAGCCCTTCAAATGCCCGTGGCCTTTTAAGTCCTTAAGTGCAGCCTTTTGACTGAATCCAGATTTTACAAACAAATCCTTTTATTGAAATGGGTGCAGCAAAGAAAGATGGAGCTTTTCTTCCCTCCTTTGGTGCTTAAAAAAGAACAATCTTGAAATCAGAAGGCAGCAGGTTCCCCACTCCTGCATGGCTCCCAGCACTTTGCTTTAGGAAATCAGCCAAATGGACCACAACACCCTCTAGATTCAGATTCATATGTAAATGACATTTCCCATTGGAGGGAGGCCGCAGTGAAGTGGTTAATTGCTTATGGACTCTAGAGTCAGACCTAAATTCAAATCCAGGCTCTCCCACTGACCTACTAGCTGTGTGAACCTTGAGCAAATTACTTAACTCTGATTTTTCATTTGTTTTCTTACCTGCCTGGTCAGGCTGTTTGCAAGGTTTAGATGAAGTAACATGTGTACAGCCCTCAGCAAGGTTCCCAGCACTGGGCAGAAACAGCAGTCAGCAGCTGAGGCCAGAATTTCCCTGCAGGTGTGTGTTCTTCTTCAGACATCTTCTCAGGACCTGCTCTTTGTGGAGAAGGACACAACTCGTCGCCCCATCAACACTAATCTTTCTAGTCCACCAAATAGATAAAAGCTGTTTTGTTTTATAAAACTCCATTTAAAAGTGCATTTTGTTGCCTGATTAGAACAAATGTCTAATATTTACTTTGCTTCTGTAAAATCTGGACCCAATCCTCTTTCAGTTCAAAAAAAGCCATAATCCTACTGGAAGACACTCTTCTGGGCCCCACATTAAAATTCTCACTCAAATCTGTGTCTATGTCAGATTCTGAATTCTTATTGGAATTAATGTTTCCTAGGTCTGTCCAGATAGATGTTAAATAATATACACGAAGAATATTAAACATTGATCAAGACTGTTATTATTTCAAATATTTTTCTTGACATTTAGATCTTCCAGATTTAAATCTGGAATTAAATCTATTTGCTTACTTGATAATTGTCTGCCTCCACTAGTCCCTAAGCTCTGTGAGAACTTGGAATTTCACCTAGTAAATAATAGGTACTTAATAAGTCACTGTTGAATAAATGGATGAAACAGGTTTTGACTTTATAACTGAAAAAATGATGTCTGAGCTAGAAACCAAGGTTTATATTCAGGCTAGGCATCTTTCATTTCAATGTAATTAGTATTATATGTAGTTATTCCCTAAATTCAATGAATTATTTTAATTCTCACCTCTTTTTCATCTCTGAAGTTAATCTAGAACTTTTCACATGTATGAACTGAATACATTTTACATTGTATGCAAACACGAATACATTCTAAATTATAATATCCATGTGCTATTGCCTAATGTGTCAGACAGCCCAGCGCTTGATTAACAGCAGCCTTAGCTCACCTGTGTAGGTAATTTAAGGGGCTGTTTAGGTCTGTCATTCTGTTTCGGAATGCTTGTCTAATTTAGTACTAGTACAAAGGAACTTCTTCTGTGAGAGGTCTTTCCAAGGACAAGTGACATGATTTTTTCCACATACCAAGTCTATTTTTATTTTTTGTGAAAATATTGGAGAACTACTTTTAGGGGCAAGGTCATTTTCCTTACTGAGCTGTTGTATGTTAATGACTTTTCATGCGTTTTAAAAAGCTAAAAATGGAACCATAAACGAGTTCAGAGAGTGTTTTTCTGTGATTTTTGCTCTCTTCTGAAAGAGGACTTGACCTTTTGACCGTGATCCAAAAGACGCTGAAAAGAAAAATTGCCCCCAGGCATTTAGGTGACCTTAGCTCTCAGGGTAATTCCAGTTATCTGCTAGCCTTCAAGGCAGTTTGATGAAGGAAGAATGTAATTGCTAGTTAAAATATACCTCCACGGACTTTCTAAGTAAGTTGCCTAAATGGCAGGAGAAAGGACCCACATAAGAGAATGCCTAGCACATTCTAAACAGTTCTACTGTTTGACAGTCTTTCTGTCATCTTATTGCAAGCTAGTCACATACTGCTCCTTGACTTAATTTAATTTTCCCTAAAGATTTCTTATTTTCTACTTCAGGCACTTTTTTTTTAAGTTAGTGCATAAAAACCTTGTTGGTTCATTCATTCATTCAACTCTATTCACTACCTATTATGCATGAGAGGAAATTCCAGACTCTCACAGAACTATGTACTACTAGTGGAGGGAGACAGACAGTTACCTGGTAAGCAAATAAAGAAGCAAGATAATTTCTGTTAGCAGTGAGGGCTACGAGTGAAATTAAACAGGAAGATGTGATGGAGAATATGAGTGTGTGATCTTGAGAAAAAGTTGCTCGGGGAAGTGCCATTTGAGCAAAGACCCAGCACATGGGCAGAAGCCAGCCCTGTGAAGATGGAGGAACACAGTATTCCAGGCAGAAAGAAAAGAGAGGAAAGTAGGTGCAAAAACTCTAAGGCAGAAGCATGCTTGGCATGTTCTAGGAATGAAAGAAGGCTTATGTGGTTGGCCCAGATGAGCGAGAGGAGCATGGTGGCAGATTAAGGTCAGAGAGTAGACAGAGCAGGATCATGTAATTTAGATTTTATGTTAACATGAATAGCTGTTGGAAGACTTTAGTCAAGGGAAGGACCTAATCTGATTTGTATTTTCAATCTGATTTGTGTTTTCAAAGATCACCCTGCATGCTGTGTGGAGAATAGATCCGTTTTATCCTTGTATTTTGGACTGACACAAATTAAAACAGGAGTTCTACCTGGGTCAGTGAAAGGATTATTACTTTTATTTTATTTTTTATTTTTTTGAAAATCCAGATTAGTTTATGATATCTGCCATTATTCTTCCTTATCTTTAGACCTGACCTCCAGAAATAGCAAAGCCTTTTTAGGTAATAACATTTTCTATTCCTGGAGAACATGCCCATAATGACCTAGGATGGGGGAAATCAGCTCATTGCTTCATGAGTTCCTAGCAAACACATTTGTTTGTCTGACCTAGAAAAGCCGTGCTGCAACTATGCCAAAACCAGGACTTTTTGATAGGTCAGCTATATGTGATTAATTAAAGCGACGCTGTAGTTTTCTCTTAAAGTAGAAACCTTATTCTATAAGCCTGCTATCCTCATGACACAGGCCTAAAACATGTATAGATTTTCTAAGTGAGAGGCTTCAGAATTATGATTGAAGGATAAATTATCCCAGGTATGAACTCTACCAGCCCTTAATGGATGGGACTGGTCTATTCTCCAAGACATCAGAGTGAACTTCAATAATAACAGTAACAACAACAGTCAATATTTACTGAGCATTTAGGTTTTGCCAAGTACTCATTTAAATCAGGTGTTGGCAAACTTTTTCTGCAAAGGACCAGATAATATTTTCAGTGTTATGGGCCATATGGTCTCTCTTGCAAGTACTCAACTTTGCTGTAGGAATGAGTAAGCAGCCACAGACGATATTTAGGGAATGAGTGTGGTTGTGTTCCAATAAAACTTTATTTCCTAAAACAGACAGGGGGGTTTGTGGGATTTGGCCCACAGGAGGTAGTTTGATGAACTCTGATCTACATGACTGACATATATTAACTTATTTGATCCTCAAGATACCCTGATTGTTATTATTATCTTCAATTCACAGGTGAGGAACCTGTGGCAGAGAGAGGGCATGTGACTGGCCCTGGACGGCTATTGCAGAGCTGAGGTTCCCACCCACACAGTGCGGCTCCAGAAGCTGAGGACAGGCTGGCTGTGACTGTGGCTGGGTCGGGGCTAGCCCCATGCTTAGTCATCTATAGACTTCATGGACAAATTTATAGGTTATCTGATTTCTTTATAAAATGCCTACCTCATATGATTGTTGCAGAATAAAGTATTGGGAAATGAAATGAACCAACAGCACAATGCTTGTAGAAGCACAGTGCCTCGGAGGAGTTGTCAAGTCACTCCACATTTGTGGGTCCATTTGGTACAATATTTGAGAGAGACCTGGGCTCCCTGGGCTATGAGGAACACCTGTGCCTGGGCGTTGTTGCTGGCCTGGGCAGTTCATAGAGGAGTGGTAGTGTTACCAGCCTTAGGCTTTTCTGCTTCTGTTTTCTCCTCTACATACTTCCTGAGATTATTTCAATGACCAAATAGAAGGTAAAGAAATACAGAGAATTGTGGAGAATTAAGAATTTCTGGGATAACAGAAATTCTGTAGAATATAGTACACATATAGTGAGAAATTTTAGGCTTCATTTTCTTTCTCTAAAAGTATAGATAAGCACGTGTGTTCTTTAACAGCAATGCTGGGGAACTGTCTTAGATGCTTAAGAGATAAATAAAGGTGTTTGGAGTTAAAGTTTGATTATTATTTTGGAGAACATAGTTTTTATCATATACTCCACTCCATCTGTGTTAACAAGCTAAGTCAAAGAGAAAGTCCTTTGAGTTACTCTTTTGAATTCCAAAGCTCCCTCCACTCTCCCTCTCTGCACATGATTTGTAGGGCCATATGGCTCCCTTTTTACATATGTCTACCGGAAGAAACTAACGGATGCAATGGAGACGTATTTTGTGCAGAACTTCTATTTATTTACTACTTTTTTTGTTTTTGCTTAAAATTTAACTTTAAAATAATTATAACTGTTATAATTATTATGGATAATCATAGATGCACAAGAAGTTTCAAAAATATATATATACAGGGAGGTCCCATATACCCTTCACCCAATTTCTTCCATTTGTATCATCTTGCATAATGATAGCTCAATATTGAAACAAAGAAAGTGACCATGGTAAATTATACAGAGCTTATTCAGATTTCACCAGTTTTACATGCCCTTAATTGTGTGTGTGTGTACATATTTCTATAGTTTTATCACATGTGTAGATTAGTGTAACCATGACAATAATCAAGATACAAAACTATTTCATCCACACAAGGCTCCCTTGTACCATCTTTTTATAGCTATGTCTTCCCTCCCTACCCACTAATCTGGCAACCGCTAATCTGTTCTCCATTTCTATAATTTTATTATTTCAAGGGTGTTACATAAAAGGAGTCATACATTATGTAACGTTTTGAGATAGTCGTTTTTTACTTGGCATAATGCCTGTGAGATCCATCCAGGTTGTTGCCTGTATCAATAGTTTGTCCTTTTTATTGCTGAGTATTGTCCTATGGTATGAATGTACCACAGTTTGTTTAACCACTTACTCAAGGAAAGATGTTTGGGTTGTTTCCAGTTTTTGGAGGATATGAATAAAACTGCCATGAATATTCATGTACAGGTTTTTGTTTGAACATAGGTTTTCATTTCTCTGGGATAAATGCCCAAAAGAGCAATTGCTGGGTTGTGTGGTATCTTAGTTCATTTTCTATTGCTATAACAGGATATCTCAGGCTATGTAATTTATATATAAAAAAAATTATCTCTTACAGTTGCAGAGGCTGGGAAGTCTAAGAGCATGGCACCAGCATGTAGTGAGAGCCTTCTTACTATGTCATAACATGGTGAAAAACATCGCGTGGTGAGAGGCCAAGGGCGTGTGCCAGCTTAGGTTTCTCTTCCTCTTCTTATAAAGCTACCAGTCCCATCATGGAGGCCACACCTTGATGACCTTATCTAATCCTAATTACCACTCTAGGGCCCCACTTCCAATCAACATATGAATTTGGGGATTAAGTTTCCAACACATGCAATTTTGTGGACACATTCAAATCATAGCATGTGGTAAGTATGTGATTAGTTTTAAAGAAACTGCCAAACTGTATTCCAGAGTGACTGTACCATTTTATTTCTATTTGTTTTAAAGCATATGTTAAATAAGAAAACTCCTTTGTTATTCAGTATTAATTGCAATATTTATTGTGCATATTTAAAAATTTAATTAAATTATTTATTTTATCAGCTGGTAAATCACAAATAGTCTTAGATCTATTTTTAACTTAAAATCAACCCACTGGTGGAAGATAATGCAATCTTTTTAATTCCCTCCGCTACTGAATACTCTTTATGCAGTTGATCTTTATTAATGTTTACCTCTTTAATCTTATAAAAATAAGACAGTTTCTGCAGCACTCCAGGGATATACAGAATGTGTTTTTCTCCTTTCTTCATAACTAGTGAATATAAAGCAAAATGACAAAAAAAAAAAAAAAAAAGAAAGAAAAATGAAACCAAAAGATTCTTCCAATATCCTATAGCTTAAGAGCAGAAAATGTAAGCTTTTATTGGTTTGGCTTGAAATAAATTTTAAAAAACCACAAAAGAACTTGATTTCTGTTCCTTCTTTTCCTTTATGTTTTTATGTAGGTAGATCAAAAGATCAAATTGCAGAAACTTCTTTTTAAAAAAAAAATCAAAAAGTACTTAGAAGTAAAGGTAGCATTCTATATATATAAAGAGCAAACAGAAACGAGGACAATGGGTGACACAATTTCATGGACTGCAGAAGAAAAGAGTCGGTGATGAGCTGCCATATTTGTGACTCAATTGACAAGTACTTGTTGAGAACGCACTAAATGTCAGACACTGTAGGGGGTGCTGTGGGAAGATGGGAGTGTATTGATTTGGGATAAGAAATATAATGCCATCCAAATGCTTCCTGTCCAGCTGGGAGACAAGTGGGTCATGCATGCTGAGACTGGAGAGAGATTCAAAATGGCACATACCTGATGATAATGGCCAGCACTTGCATTGATCCTGGGCCAAACACTGGGCAGAACTTTGCAGACATTAATTACTCAATCCTCACAACTGCCCTGTGAGGTCGCCATCAGCATTACTATTTTACAAATTGGGAAACTGAGGCTTGGAGAGTTAGTTAAAATACAACATATCATTTACAACAGTCTGATTTTCCATATTCACTGAGAGTCTTTCTCATCTTTATTATCTTTCCTGCCCTGAGGGTGGAATGGACAGGTCCTGCCTCCTACACATGTGCAGCCTGAACTGGGAGGCAGCCGTAGGATACAGTCGTCTCTGGCTAGATGTGGCACTGAGACTTACACCAGCCACTGCACATTGAACTTATCTGAGCTCCAGAAAATGGGGATTAGAACCCAGATCTTTTCCACTCCAAAGAACTTTATCTCCTTCATCATTGTTTTCCATCCTTATTTTGGCCACAAAACACCTTTTTAAACATTTTACACTGAAAAAAAGAAAAGGAAAAATAAGGAATGGCTTTGATTGCAGAATAGAATGGAGGAGTCCGTCCCTCCTGCTCTCACCACTTCCCTCCCAGGCAGGCCCTTGAGGGGCTTATATTCAAGAACTTAATTCACCAAGCACTGGTGACTCTTATCTCTTCTCTGAACCCAAGAGGCCCCAAACCATTATCCAACTGGCTGCAATGGGATGAGAGTCCTGTAGAGAAGATGGAAGTGGTGCCCACGTGAGCAGGTGAAGGAGGCTACACCACACTTACTTGAGTACTTGGGAGGACCAGGTGCCCAAGGAGTCTTATCTCATCTGCTCCTTACCTACTCACCAACACCAAGTTTCCACAGTTAGAGCATCCATGTTAAAATACAGGTATTTTGAAAGGAGTAAAAATTTAAGCTACTGTCAGTCATTTGTGCCTCAATTTAAATAAAGAATTTGAAAGTTTTCAATAGCTGGGAGAAAGAAGAAAAAGATTGCTCAAACTGGGGAAACCAGGGAGCTAAAAATAAAAAGTCCCTTGGGTTCACAACATAGTTGAGCTCCAGCCTTCAGTGTGGAGTTCATGGCCAAAAACCTTCCTGCCTGATTCAAGTAGATGTAGCCATATTGGAGCAGAGGCAGTGCAAGGCACAAACCAGCTGGACAAAACATTTACTTGAACTCTTGTACAGGGCTTTAAATAGAAAACACAATGGGTACGTCCAGATTTGAGAATTTGATATGAAACATGAGGTCATCTAGCTGCTTTAAACAGACAAATCTTTTAAAGTAGATTTTATTGCTTCCAAAATCATTCTGTATTCTTTGGAGGCCTTCTTTTTTATTTTCACACCATGTGGTTTTCTTTTGGATTTTTAGATTAAAAGAGTATGATAAATATATTCAGCATTTAAAAAAACAAACCCAAAGTTTTACATTTTCAAAAGAGGGAACTTTCGCCCTTTTGTTTCTGATGTGAGTCTTTGATACTCTGCCAGGATTTGATTTTGAGCCATTAATTCAGTGGGATGATAGAAAAATCCATGTCCTCTGCCCCATGACCCACAGCTGGAGGTGTCCAGCAGAAAAACTAACATCACAGACGATGTTTCACAGAGCCCACAGGCAGATTTCAGGGTCAGAGATTTCCAAAAGAGGAAAATTTCCTAGAGAGTTTCTATGTAAAGATTCTTAGCAAGTCTCTCTCCTATGACTCTTCTGAACCACTCGTCTTCCTTTTTTGTAGAGCAAAAAGAGATTAGAACAAGATGTCAGACTGAGCACATATGCCTACCTTTCCAAATCCTTTCAGATAACAGAATACATATTTTTAAAATAAATAAATGCATAGTAATGCTAGAAAACAAGAACGACTTCCATTAATGGACAAGAAATTTTGAAAATTCCCTGAAAGACCAAAGGAGGACAAGACTGGGTTGACAGAGGAAACCACACCCCAGGCCACTGTAGAGAGGATTGCTGCAGAGGTGGGAGATGTTCTGGCGAGGGGTCCAGGCTTAGTGACGCTGGATTCCAGACGTGGGGAAATGAGACTCTCACGCTATTGGGAGTTGGTGATTTACTAAAGACAATGCATCAAAAATTTAAATGTGTATAGTTTTCAACCAAAGAATTCCATTTCTATATATTTCTCCTAGAAAAATACACACATGCATGCACAAAAAGTATGAACAAGATATTCATTAAGGGAGTGATTGGAATTTGATATAATCATGTTATATATTTATATATGTATATAGTGAAAAAAAACTATACTAACATGTAAATATCCTGTACTAGCATATAAAGATCTCCATGATATTATGTTAGGTTTTTAAAAAGTTTTTTAAAAGTAGTAGAACTGACCCAAAAAACCTAATTCCATTTATGTTAAAAAATTCCAATGGTTGTTTTTCTGTATATAAATCTGTAAATATAAATGTGTGTATTTATGTAAATAGATATAAAATTGTCTGGAAGGATATATATCAAATTGTTGGTCATGATTACCTTCTTCTTCTACATATTTCTATATAGTTTGAACTGAAAAAATTACAATATATTCATGTACTATGCAATTTCTTTAAAAAATTAAAGTTTTTAGGACATACAGGAAAACAGATGTTTCAAACATCCAAGGTGCTCAATCCAATAGATTTCAGATTAATAGAGCTCAGGTAAATGTATTACTTCTCATGGTGCTTATTCTGAGTCTTAGTATATGTCATAGTTTTAAAAATATATATATGATGGTTACTTTGACTTAAGTATCATTTAAAACAGATTGGCCTAGAATTGAGCGGGTATCATTTCAGTAGGGTCACAGTAAGATATAGTAACCATATGGTGAACTTCATGTATAAGAGTGAACAAAAAATGAGAACAACTCAGTTTTTTGCCTGGCACTTGTTGATTTCCTTAACCAATATGGCTGTATGCTGGAGCTTTTATAGAGATTAGAAATGCATATAGAAATTTAGAAGCCAGGCCCAAATCGTCAGAATTTGGCTTAAGTTCATCCCAAAATTTCAATGTTACAGTTTAATCTCATTTTTCAAAAATGGTGTTTTTCTCCTTATCCAAAAACAAAACAATATTTTTTACCAGATTAGTTATATATCTTTATAATTTCCTTCCTTCTGCTTGCTTGGGGTTTGTTTACTCTTCTTTTCCTGGGTTCTTGGTGTGGGAACTTACATTATTAGTTTGAGATCTTCTTTTCTAAGGTATGCATTTAGTGCTGCACATTTCTCTCTCAGCACTACTTTAGCTGTGTCCTACAAATTTTTGTGTATCATATTTCCACTTTTATTCAGGTCAATGTATTTTTTTTTGAGATGGAGTCTTGCTATGTTGCCCAAGCTGGACTCAAACTTCTGGGCTCTAGCGGTCATCCCACCTTGGCCTCCCAAGTAGGTGGAACGATAGGTATGTGCCACCGTGCCCAGCTCAGGTCAATGTATTTTTAAAATTACCTTTGAAACTTCCTCCTTGACCCTCGGATTATCTAGAAGTATGTTGCTTAGTTTCCAAGTGTTTGGAGACCTTTCTGTATTAATTTCTAGTTTGATAAAATTGTAGACAGAGAATACACTCTATTTCCAACCTTTTAAATATGTTGAGGTCTGTTGTATGACTCAAGATGAGCCTGAGTACATAAATGGGCCCCCATTGATATGCTCTAGCTTAGTATATGTTCTCTGGGCACTTGAAGAAAAGACTGTGTATTCGTTGTTGTTGTTAGTTTAAGTATTCTAAAAATGCTGATTAGATCCTATTGATTCATGGTATTGTTGGGTTCTCCTCAAATCCTTGTTGATTTTTTGTGTAGCTGTTTTATAAGTTGTTGAGAGGAGGGAGTTAAGTCTTCAACTATAATTGTGAATTTGTCTAATTTTTTTCAGTTCTGTAAATTTTTCTTCATGTATTTTGCAGCTCTGTTTTTTATACACACACATTTAGGATTGATATGTCTTCTTGGTGGATTTAACCTTTTATTATTATAAAGTGTCTCTGTCTCTGAGAATTTTCTTTGCTCTGAAGTCTACTTTATCTGCCATTAATAGAGTCACTTCTTTCTTTTGACTAATGTTTAAATGAGATATCTTTTTCAATGGTACTTCCTTTTACCTTCAATCTGATTATATTGTTATACTTGAGGTAAGCATCTTGTAGAGAGCATATAGTTGGGTCATGTGTTTAAATCTATTCTGCTAATCTCTTTTAATTGATAGATTTAGACTATTTACATTTAATGTAATTATCAATATGTTAAGGCTTAAGTCTGCCATTTTATATTCTGTTTTCTCTTTGTTCTTTCTGTTTTTTGTTCGGTTTGTTTCTGTTTTCTTTTTCCTGTCTTCCTATGAGTTACTTGAATAAGTTTTAGAATTCTACTTTGCTATATATATAGTGTTGTTGGATATGCCTCTTCATATGGCTTTTTTAGTAGTTGCTGTAGGTATTAACATTTTATATATAATTTATCACAGTCTATTGGTGCTATCGTTTTACTAGATTGAGTGAAGTATAGAAACTTTATATTACTTTACTCTTTCTCATTTATAATTATTTTAAGTATTTCCTCTAATACATTTGGAATCAGACCAGTGTTGTAATTTTTGTTTTAACCTTCAAATATAATTTAGAAAACTCAAGGGGAGAAGGCTCTGTTCATTTTTTTCTCCTTTTAAAAACTGATACATTGGCTCACGCCTGTAATCCCAGCACTCTGGGAGGCCAAGGTGGGTTTGAGACCAGCCTGAGCAAGAGCGAGACCCCATCTCTACTAAAAATAGAAAGAAATTAGCTGGACAACTAAAAATATATAGAAAAAATTAGCCGGGCATGGTGGTACATGCCTGTAGTCCCAGCTACTTGGGAGGCTGAGGCAGAAAGATTGCTTAAGCCCAGGAGTTTGAGGTTGCTGTGAGCTAGGCTGATGCCATGGCACTCTAGCCGAGGCAAGAGAGTGAGACTCTGTCTCAAAAATAAATAACTAAATAAAACTGATACATAATACTTGTACATATTTATGGGGCACAAGTGATATTTTGATACATGCATATAATGCATAGTGATCAAATTAGGGTAACTGGTATATCTATCACCTCAAATGTCATTTTTTAAGTCTATTTTCTCTCTGTTGTTCAGGTTGGCTAATTTCTATTGTTCTATTTTCCAGCCCACTAATTCTTTCTTCTTTTCCCTCTATTCTGCCACTAAGCCCATTCACTAAATTTTTTATTTAAGTCATTACATGTTTCGGTTTTAAAATTTTCATTTCATTTTTCTTTACATCATTTATTTCTTTGCTAAGACTTCTAAATTCTTATTTGTTTTAAGCATGTTTGTAATTGCTTGCTGAAACATTTTTATGGTGGCTGCTTTAAAATATCATCAGCTAATTCTAACATCTTTGTTATCTTCACGTTCGGCGCTTTTTTTTCATTCACTTTGAGATCCTCCTGGTTCAGTTGAGACCTGGACATTTCAGTATTTTGTTAATGAGGCTTTGGATTTTGTTTAAACCTTCTGTTTTATCTGGATTTCTCTGACACTGCTCCAGAAGTAGAAGGTGGTTTGCCACCTTGTTGCTGCTGGGTGGGGTTAGATATTCAGGTTCTTGGCTTAGCCTTTGTTGACACCTAGGGCTGCCCGTCACGACTGCTGGGTAGAGGTGGATTTCTGCCTCCCTACTTGGCCTCCACTGATACCTCCCTGGCTGGGAGGGGTTTAAAGTTCCCTTGCTACTGCCACACTGACACTGTGAAGGGGGTTAGCCTCATAGCCCCTGGGGGGAGGAGGAGGGTCTTGTTACTGTCCTTTGAGGGTAGTGTACCAGGCTCCCCACGTGGCCCCAACAGACATCATGGAGGGATGGGCTTGTTACGTCCTGGCAGGGATGAACGTCTCACCCCGGTACAGCCTGGTGAGGATGGAAGTCTAGGCTCCCCACTCAACATCCGCTGGTGTGGGTGAGGGCTGGGGCCACAGTTTTTTCTGTGGCGTTTGGCTAGAAGAGAGCAGTTTTCTGCCTTGCTGTGCTGTTGTTTTCCTTGTCCTTTGGCTAGAGAGAGCAGGCTTTTGTTGGGCCTGTTTTGTCTGCGCACATTGACTTTTCTGGGTGGCTAGATTCTTCAGCTCCAACTCTGGGATATACAAGGTAAAAAGAAACCCAGGAAACGTTAAGTGTTCCTTGAGTTCCTGCTGCCCCTAGATGGTCTGCCTTTTCTTTCTACCTTTCAGAGGCTACTTATTTTTGTTTTATAGATAACATTTAGGATTTTTAGTTGCACTTAGTGAAAGAAATAGGGGAAAGTGTGTCTGCTCCAGCTTCCTGGAAGTGGAAGTCTAATTTTTCCTTTTAAAATTCCTTTTCTATTTTGATTTAATTATAAAATATGTTTACTTTAACAAACAAAATAATGAAAAGGTGAATAAATAAAATCTCTAGAATATAAATGCCACCTCTAACATTCCCCTGCTATTATTCCCCTTTCCCCTTTTTGAGATGACAAATGTTCTTGGCCTGGGGTGTGTTCCTGTCATTTTTCTTTCCCATGTTAACATGAAAATACATAAATATGCATTTTTTGTTTGGTTTTGTTTTTGCAAAAAATAGTTTTCTACTTGTCAAATATAAGCAAACTTTGCCTTGTGTTTAAGTTTAAAAATTATCAGAAGAACTAATCTTAAAAAACTGTGGAGGAGGGACAAGCAAATTGAATTGCTATCTCAGATAGCAGAAGTTGCCCTGAGCTTTCACTGTGTGGGAGAAAAAAAGACAGAGAAGAGAAAGGAAAAGGAGAAAGGAAAGCAACAACAACTGATAATTTTTTCTGAGAGTCTACATCTCTGAAGTGATTAAAACAGTTTAACTTACAGCCTATCACACTTTTCTACACTTGGAATCTGACCCTGGGATAGATCAAAGAAGGGGAACCCCTGGTCCAGAGGTGCCCAGTGAGTGGACTACAGGAAAGATGACTGTGAATGTCACCAGGTGAGTGCCCAAGAGCCACCTGGACCAGGTCCTAACAGATGTGTCTTCCTTCTCTCTGGTAAGCACCTCCCATTGCCACAGCCAGGACCTTGAGGGTCCTGTTTGCTCACAGGAGGAAAATTCCTCCATCTCTATCAAGTCCTTTCAATTTAGGAAGACCGCTGCCCAACCAGAGCAAGGTGGAGCTGGAGCTTTGGCACCACTCCTTTGGGGACTGAAGCTGAGGAGGCTCAAGACCACAGAGCAAGGACAGGAGACAGTGACTCCTCCTTTCCACTGACACATGTGATAGAGGTCTTGACACCTAAAAGGGAAATGAAGCTTTCTTCTTCTTAGAGGTAGGTCTGCTCATCACAGTGACAACTGTTCTTTCAGAGTCCCATGGTTTCAGGAAAGAATGATGCCTATTTTCCAGAGCCCAGGTCTGACGGGAGTCACACATTATTGTCAGCTACATCTGAGCGTTCTCAGGTGGGGGTGAGGCTAGTCTTCTTGACAAAGTAACGCAGCAGTGCTTTGTGCCTCCCCGCTTTTATTCAAGTCACGTGGTCCATTTAAGGTCCGGCCAGGAGAATGGGGTCGAGTGTACACTGTTGGTTAATCCTCTTGTTTAGATAGTGGCTGGAAGCATAGAGTCTATAACCATACTTCTCAGGTCCCGATATCCTGGCTGCAAGCCTTGCTACTGTGACCTTGGGCAAGTTGCTTACCTTTTCCCCTCCTTGATTTACTTCTCCATAAAATGGGTATAATAAATATAGGCCTGAAGTGAGGATTAAATAAGTCAGAACAAGGCCAGGATTATGATAAGCACTCCTGAAGTCTCAGCTGGTTATTGTGGTCTGGTTTTTTTCACACTCAGCACTCTTCATGAATACACAGAGTAATTGCGGTGCACCTTGAAGATGCAGTTACAGCTTTCTGAGCTTCAACATTCTCCTCTGATAATTTTTAGACAGAGGGAATAGGAAGTTAGATGTGTAAGTGACCGTGGTGGAAACGGTTGGGAGACTGATCTCCTCTTACTCAGAGAAGTCTGAGAGTGGGGGGGAGATGGACAGATGACTAGACAGCACACGTAAGTGAGGGCAAGGGAGAATAGGTATGCATGGAAATTCACAGCTGTATTATAGATTGACAATGATTGGCAAACAGCGTTCTGCTTCATTTAAAAATATTCCAGGAAACTGTCCTCTGCGATGGAATTGGGGAGGTTGTGGAGGAAGGCAGGGGCAGTGTGATACTATCTACTTCAGAGACAGAGTAGAAAGGCCCTTGTCCCCTCTCTGGGCTGTAGATCAGCTTCTCTCCTCCTGGTTCAGGAAGTCATTCGTTCCATATCACTGTTGCCATGTTCATCCCCAAATTTAGGATGAACTGGAGACTTCAGGCCTCCAGGTCACTTCTCTCAAAAGCTAACTCCAGAAAAAGTAACAACGTTTTCAGTTTTGTGTTGCCCGAGTGTTGCCTTCTTATTTGGTTTAATGATTCCCCCCCCCCATCCTTTAATATAGCCAGGTTA
>CAUYPO010075403.1:0-16965 GCA_963574435.1 Cheirogaleus major
CCCAGCTACTCGGGAGGCTGAGGCAGTAGGATCGCTTGAGCCCAGGAGATTGAGGTTGCTGTGAGCTAGGCTGACGCCACGGCACTCACTCTAGCCTGGGCAACAAAGTGAGACTCTGTCTCAAAAAAAAAAAAAAAAATAGAAAAGATTAGCGGGGCATGGTGGCGCATGGCTGTAGTCCCAGCTACTCAGGAGGCTGAGGCAAAAGGATCGCTTGAGCCCAGGAGTTTGAGGTTGCTGTGAGCTAGGCTGACGCCATGGCACTCTAGCCCAGGGAACAGAGTGAGAATCTGCCTCAAAAAAAAAAAAAAAACTGAATGGAGAGGGGAATAAGGCATGAGACAAATAATTACACAGATGAATATATAATTGCAAATTGAAATAAGTGCTGGAAAGGAGTACAGCCTACTATGAAAGAGAATAATAGGCAAGGCTTCTCTGAGGGTGCCTTGTTTTCCCCCAGTACTTTGAGTTACTGTTTTATAAGGGTGCCATTTAAACCAAGTTCTGGGGTGAAAGGAACCGGAAACAAGATGGGGAGCTGGACCAGGATGACATTTAAAGGTGCTGAAAGGATGCCACTAGTAAATGTTTATGGAGAACATATGTGCTTGTCGTGGCCTAGGAACTCGTGACTCAGACCTATGCCTGATGGAAAAGAGGTGACAGCAGCATGGTTATGCCCCAGGCTTTCCCACTGGGGTCCCTCCATGAGCCTACAGGTGCTCTGATGGAACCCCAGCCCTGCCCTCAAAGCTTGGCTGAGAGCTTCTTGCCCTGCCAGAGATGGACCAATGACTTTATGAAAACACAGCTTGTGATTTTTTTTTCATTTTAAGCATTAAAAGCTCCTAAACCCTTAAAAATATATAAATAAATAAACCAAGTTCTGAAGGATAAATAAAAGCAACCCATATTAACAGAAGGGGAGGAAGACCATTCCTGGAAGAGGAAAAAAATTTATGAAGGGGTAAGAAATTCTATTATTTTATTAAAAGTGCTAAATAGGGTTTTAAGGAAGTGCTAAAATCATTCCATTTTCTGTGAGGAGAACAGATTGGAGAGGTACAATAGATTAGAATGGAATAGAGTGGAAGCAGAGTGATAAGGTGACAGGCTACTCTAAACATTCAGTTGGGAGTGGATGGGGGCTTGGGCTTCAGCAGTGGTGGTGGAGATGGAGAGAGTGAACAAGTTTGAGAATTATTGGGAGGTTGACTCATTATGACCTGGTGATGGACTAGATAGCAGGGATGGGACGACAGGAAGTTTCGGAGAAGGACTCTAGGTTCCTAGCTTGAGTGGATGGATGGTGGTGCCATGTACTGAGACGGAGAAGTCCAAGGAAGGAGCAGGTTTGGAGAGAGAAGTTCGAGAGTTCAATTTTGGATGTAGTAAGATTTAGACCCCTATGAATCATCTAAGTGGAGAGATCAAATAGGGAGATGGATATATGGATTTGGAATTCAGAGAAGTGGTCTGAACAAAGGTTAAATTGAGTGTTGGTGCTCATCATTACCACTGAATGATGCTGGATAGGGCCAGGGAGACACAGTGGAAGGAGCACAGACCTGAGCTGGGAATCAGGGGATTTGAGTTCTAATTCTAATTTTATCACTAACCACCCTCTCTAAGCTTCAGTTTCACCAGTAACACAAGGAGCTTTGCCTAGATCAGGGCTTCTTTAATGTTTTTTGGATAAAAATTACTTCCTCTCCTGCAAAATCAATACAAAAAAAATATACGTGATTTCAGGGGTTCACCCAGTTCCTGGAAACTTTCCATAGAGGCTAAATTAAGAACTCCTAGGCTATATGGTCAGACAACTGAAGTTTAGGAGGCCTTCCTTGTATACACTTTAAATATTTCTTGGTCCTCCAGGTTCCCCTAGAACTGTAGACCCCAACCCCCAAGGCTGCTGACCGGTACCAGTCTGAGGCCTATTAAGAACTGGACAGCACAGCACAAGGTGAGCGGAGAGTGAGAAAGTGAAGCTTCATCTATATTTATAGCTGCTCCCCATCTCTTGCATCATCGCCTAAGCTCCACCTCCTGTCAGATCAGTGGCAGCATTAGATTCTGCATTATGGTGAGTTGTACAATTATTTCATTATATATTACAATGTAATAATAATAAAGTGCACAATAAATGTAATGTGCTTGAATCATCCTGAAACCATACCCTTCACCCGGCCTTAGTCTGTGGAAAAATTGTGTTCCATGAAAATGGTCCCTGGTGCCAAAAAGGTTGGGGACCACTGCCCTAGACATTATGACAGGTATTAAACCATTGAGAAGGGATGCCAGGGCCTAGGTCTCCCTTGCTTTCTACTAAAAAGTGTCCATTACCATGAAGCTAGCCAGTGTATTCAACGTACAAATGGAAGTAAGTGCTAGAAAGGAAGAGAATTGGCTGCTATGAAAGAGAATAGGTAAGCCTCTCTGAAGATGCCACCTACTCATTAATGTTTATCTTCTTTTACTCTTTCTTCTTAGCTTATGCTCCAGACAAATTGGACTATACACACTCTCTTCTTTCTTGGAATGTCCTTCCTCCATCTTCACATGTCCAAACTCTGCCCATTTTTCAAAGCCTCAGATGCCTTCTCTACTTCCCCTACCCCTTCTCTCAAACTAAAAGCAATCTTGGCCTACTCTGAACATCCACATACTTTGCATCCCTCTTAAGGAACTTGCCATGATTCCTTTGTATTATAGTTGTGCATGAATCTTGCCTCCCCTACTAAAAGGCAGGAGCAGCACCTGTTACCTTTTATAAAGAGCATTCCCACATATCCCTTAACCCATATAAGTGAGAACTGGATCCCAGCCACCACTGCACAGCTCAGACCTTGGTCTCTTGCCTTGTCACCAGCCCCATCTGACCTCCTAGTGATAGCTCCTCCACTCCTTGCCAGTGTCCATTCTGCATACTGATGTTGGATATTTTTCTTTAAAATCCAATTATGTCACTTCTCTGATTAAAATCTACATCAGTGGTTCCCAATTGCCTTCCTCAGGAGTTCTCAACTTCAGGGTCCTAAACTCCAGATTTTGCACTGGCTGGATCTTGCGTGAAATGTTCCAAATAGTTTCTCATTATTAATAAAGTACTAATTAAGCAATTTACACATGTAGAGCACTTAAGATTAATGTCCAGCACATAGTAAGCATTATACAGGTGTTAGGCATTATTAACACTAAAATGTTAAGACTTATGAGAAAGGTGGAGCAGACTTTTGGTGCACCATAGACATTCTGTGGCCACTTCTGGTTTCAGCTGCAGGTGCAGCAGACATTTCTGTGCAGGTTGACAGCATCTCTCCTCAAAAGTCCTCTGGGTCTTTCTGCTTTTCTGCCCGAGCTTCCTCTTCTCAAAATGTCACTCACCTCATGAGCAGGGCAGCCCAAAAGTACAGGGGCATTAGTGGAGATTAATTTTCATCCAATGAATACCTTCCCTTCATATATTATTACAACCACCACCATGATCCAGGGGGCAATAACAGAAATCTTAAGTCCAGCTTGGTAAGTGTTTCACCCCTTGACACCTGTATCAATACCTAAGGTAGTACAGAACTCCAGGCCACCTGCCTTACCCTCTGATCCTCTTGCTTTTGGCCCACTAGCTACTACATGCTGAGAAGGGCAACACCTGAGCATCTGCTGCTTGAAAAAGAGTCAATGGGCCAGAGAGGAAAATAAAACAAAGACAGCAAGGTCATAGGTCACACCAGCAAGGGGGCATGAAGCGGGAGTGGAGGAGCCTTGAGATCTGACCTTTCTTCTGCCTTAGGCTAGAAGTGGAGTTAAAACAGCTTGAAGAAGAGACTGAAATGAGGCACTTAGAGCCACAACCAAGACAGAAGCGAAAGCCGAGACTGAGACTGAGACTGCGCAGGCGCAGAGAAGACTAGCGTTCCCCCACAAACTCGCCCCGCGGCCTCTACCAGACAGGAAGCACAGGGAGAGCATAGCCACCGGCGCGGGAATCCTCTGTGCCCCCCTTCCTCGTGAGGCCCTCAGACCGTCCAGAAAATGTTCGAGAGCCCGCCTGCTGAGGCCAAGGGGCTGACCCTCGCTCCCCGCCCAGGGCCCAGCCGAACCTAGAGAGCGGGTGCCAGCCGCGAGTGAGGCGCCAGGACAGGAAAGGGGCGTCAGGACAGGAAGGGGCCGCCAGGCCTCTCAAGATCAGCCTTCCTCTCCACGGTTCTCACCTCTTTGTCTGCCGCCTTCTCCTCAATGCCTAGCAGCGCGTACAGGTCCATCTGTAAGAGCTCCTTGGTCACCGCCATGGTTCCAACCCTGACTGGATTCGTACTACAACTCCCAAGAGTCTAAGCGTGAGTGAGGACTGCTGGCTGCGAGTGGCGCTTAGCCCCCTGGGAATTGTCGTGTTCTGAGTCAGGCTTGACTGACTCAGAGGGAGGCCGACAGTCGTGAATGCACTACGACTCCCAGCAGCCCCCGCTCCCGCCGCTGCCTTTCTGGTGCTGGGGGTGGGGAAGCGTCCGGATTCCCCGCCCCAGGCCGCAGCCGGACCGCGCGAGTGGGTGTGTGGGGCAGAGCAGGGCTGGGTGAGGGTCTTGGGGGCCCTGGACCTGGCCGACTAGACCTCAGCTCTGCCGATTCTGCCGCGCTAGGAGCCACGATGGAGAGCCGGTGCTATGGCTGCGCTGTCAGGTTCACCCTCTTCAAGAAGGAGGCGAGTCTTCTCTCCCCCAGGGATAGAGGGCCCGGGAGGACGCGGAGTGGAGGGAAGACTTGCAATCTGAAGACTTGGTCTTACAGCTTCTTTCCAGCTGTGAGGTTTTGATAAAGTCATTGAGTCTCAGCTTCCATTTCTGGTCTCGAACTCCTGGCCTCAAGCTGTCCTCCTGTCTGGGCCTCCCAAAGTGCTGGAATTACAGGCTTGAGGCAGCGTTGCTATCGTTTTTGAAAAGTTGTGCTTTTTCTGTGGGTCAGGTGTAGCATCCGGCTGTTTCCTCTCTCCGCCCTGCTCCTCTGCAGCTCGGTATCTATTACACCAAGCCCGTTACTCTCTCTGCTCTGAAACCTTCCTCATCCCGCAGCTTGCGTTTCCCAGGTCTCTGGAGTTAGATTACCAAATTTACTCCTTCTCCCAGGGCAGCCGGGCAAAGGCTCTCTTGTCCTCAGCACAGACCTGCCAAGTTCCTCTGGTGAACTGCAGGCTTCCCTGCCTCGGTTATGGCCAGGGCATCAGATCAGGAGATGATGGGGCCCAGATAGGATGAATTAATAGTGCGTAGGGAGGCAGGACGTGTAGTACTTAGCAACCTGGGTTTTGGAGTCAGGGTTCAAATTGGAGCTCTGCTGTGTTATTTATTCATGGGGTGACCTTGGTTTGGGCAAGTCATATAACCTCTCTGGCAAATAGGGATAATAATGGTGGGCATCCGGATTAAGTAAAATAATATGTGTAAATTGTGACAATTAAATCAGATGATGATTGTTAAGTGCTGAGTTTAGCGCCTGGCACACTGTGTTTGCTTAATAAATGGAGTCTATTGTTATCCCATCCTGAGCCAAGCCTCCCTCCATCTCTGCTAGAGCAGAGAAGTCATGGGCTCTTTACTCTCTCTGATTCTCCTTTGTTGAAGAGTTAGTGACCTGCAGCATGGGGCTTTACCTATCTGTATTCTACACCCCTGTGCTGGGGAATTGAAAACCAGGGTATGATGTATGGGAATTTTGCAGAAAGCTTTATTTGATTAGAATAAGAAACTGGAAACCAAGGAATTGCCTTACCTTCTGCCCCTGTCTCTCCCTAGGCCTTAGGGGCCCTCTACTCTTCCTCTTCCCAGCAACTGGTCACAACTTCAGTGCCTTCTCTCTCTCTATGTGTTTGGAGAGTCCCAGGGAGCAGCTTGCCGGGGAGGGGGTGAGAGGTGGATCCTCCTGCTTCATGTTTCTTTTAGTACGGCTGTAAGAATTGTGGCCGGGCCTTCTGTTCTGGCTGCCTCAGCTTCAGGGCAGCAGTGCCTCGGACTGGAAACACCCAACAGAAAGTCTGCAAGCAGTGTCACGAGGTACTGACCAGGTGAGAAGCAGATATGGGTGAAAGTTCAGCCAAGTGTGGCAGTGGGCACCTGGCCAGCCTTCACAGCCTTGGGCCCTGTGGCTAGAGTGAGCCCAGGAAATGTTTGGGGTGGGAGGCACTGACTGGCAGGATGGCAGGACTTCTGACACTAGATTTCTTCTCTATAGCGGGTCTTCTCCTGCCAATGACTCCAAGTGGTCACCACCTCAGAACTATAAGAAGTAAGTGCTGAAGAGAAAAAGACAAATGGGGCTGGGGAAAGGACAAGAGAGCCATAGGGTAGGACTCTCTTCCCAGCCTCTAGATCAGATGAGCACAGAGTCAGAATGCCTCTCTCTCAGGCTCCTGACTGCCCACTTGGGCTCAGAAAGCAGCTCATCAGCCCTTTCCCCAGAAAAAGCACTTGGTAGATCTTGCCCTCTCAGCCATACCCTCTGGCTGGTCACCTGGGTTGGGCTGCTGGGTGACATTAGCGAGGGCCACAGAAGATTGCCCACTGGAGGCCTCCCTAGATGCCCAGAAATGATTTGAATGGGAAACAGTAGGTGAGTGGGTACCTCCATTCCTTCTGCCTTCTTCCTTCTTCAAGAGCCTCTATCTCATATCCTGCCAGGCGTGTGGCAACCTTGGAAGCCAAGCAGAAGCCCAGCACTCCCCAGAGCAAGGGACTGACCCAACAAGACCAAGTCATAGCTGAGCGCCTAGCACGGCTTCGCCAGGAGAACAAGCCCAGTGAGTGGGGGCAGACATGGTAGCCTAAAGACTGTGTGGGGCTTCTGGGACTGGGATTCCTCTGGCCCTTACAAGGCTCCCCGCATGCCAATTGCAGAGTTAGTACCCTCGCAGGCAGAGATAGAGGCACGGCTGGCTGCACTGAAGGATGAACTCCAGGGCTCCATCCCTTCTACCCAGGAGATGGAAGCACGGCTTGCCGCATTGCAGGACAGAGTTCCACCTTCCCAGACCCCCCAGCCGGTGAGTGCTATGGCTTAAGGAGAGAAGGGGGTTCTAGGGCATTGACCTGGGAGAAGCCCAGATACATGTACTTTGTACTTTATGTACTTTGCAGAAGTTGGCAAAGCCTCCCACCCCTAACTCCTGATCCTCAGGCCTGCTGCCAGGCCAAGGAACCAGGGACAAGCAGCAGAATTGGGTAGGGCAGGAAAGAATAGACCCCAGTCCTGTTGAGAACTGGCAGACCTACCCAGTTATGTGGGCCCTGGATCCATCCCCTTTGCTTGGGCTTTGAGAACTCCTGAACATCCACCTATAACCTGGACTGCTGTAGGCTACCCTGCACCCTACTGAGGTTCCCTCTTCTGGGCAGGCACATCAGACACCAGACACCAGGACCCAGGCCCAGCAGGCACAGGATCTGCTAACGCACCTGACAGCTGAGGTGGCTATTGATGAAAGCTTGGAACGAAGAGGCCCAGGTAATGCCTCTACTTGGCTCCCCCAGGGACCTGCCCTACCTCTTTCCCTAGATGGGAGATGAACATAAATGAGAGAGTGATCAACATAAGAGCTACCATTTATTAAGTGCTTACTCCAAAGGGAGCCAGTGTGAACCTGGCTTAAGTGTATAGGCTTTAGAATCAGACAGTGATTCCCAGTACTACCATGTATTAGCTGTGTCACCCCAGGCAAGTTACTTGGCTAGTCTAAGTCTTAAACTTTCCTCATCTGTAAAATGGAAGCGTATGTATGGTAAAACCTACCTCATGGGGAAGTCATGAGGGGTAAATGAGATAATCCAATAAGTGCTTGGCTTATAGTAAGTGCTCAGTGAATATTGTCTGCAATGATGATGATAAGGAGGAAGAAGCTATTTACATTTAACTAAAACTTAATGAAATTAAAAATTTAGTTGCTTAGCGGTACCAGCCGCATTTCAGATGCTTAATAGCCTCATGGGCTCATGGCTACCATCTTGGACAGCACAGATACAGAACATGATACGGAATGTTTCTATCATCATAGAAAATACTATTAGTGCTATTTGGAAGGCTTCAGAGCAGTGGTTTTCAACAAGGGATGATTTTTCCCCAAGGGCATTTTTGGCAATATCTGGAGAGTTTCTGGTTATCACAACTCAGAGGGTACTACCGACATCTAGAAGGTAGAAGCCTGGATGCTACTCAACATCCTACAGTGCACAGGACAGCCTCCCACCACCAAGGGTCAGTGCAACTAAGATTGAGAAACTCTGCTTTAGAGACATAATCTCATTGAATATCTTCAATAATCCTACGAAGTATATACTATTATTATCCTTATTTATAAATCAGAAAACCGAGGCCTAGTGAGCTTAAGGAATTTGACCAAGGTCACACAGCTATTAAGCAGCAGACGTAGGACTTGAATCTAAAGCTGTGATTTCAAACCTCTTGCTCTGAAACTCTGAACTGAAGGTGACTGTAAGAGCCACACCTACTCTGGTAAAATTCTTCCTGCCCAGTGATATACAAGACTTCAGCTTCCTTCATGCTCTCTCTGTGCTGCTCCCAGGAAATGTTAATTCCAGCCCTGAAAGGCAAAGAGACTGGCTGAACCTTGGCCTCTCCATATCCTGATCCTTTAGGGCAGTGATTCTCAATCCATGGCCACTCACCTGAAGGGCAGCATGCCAGAGTATCAGGTGGGTGAGGATGGATGTGGTTGAAAAAGGCATGTCTAAGATTACTACTTTGGAAAAATGGAGGACATACAAATTTCATTTGTAACATAAACCGTAGGTGCTAGTGCTGAGCAAAGAGTTGATGATCTGTGGTTAGAAAAGAATTAAGACATGGGCTCAATGGCTTCTGAGGAAAGATCTTGAACTGTCTCTGCCTCCCTGTGTTAGTCCTTCCAGCTGCCTCTCTCCAGAATGACCTGAGCCAGCGTGGCCCAGGGAGCCAGAGCACTAATTCCAAGGGGCAGACCAGCTGGTCCCTGGACAAGGAGAAAAGCAGATTGCTGGCTGAGGCAGCAGTTGAGCTGAGAGAGGAGAATACGAGGCAGGAGCGGATCCTGGCTCTTGCCAAGAGGCTGGCCGTGCTGCAGGGACGAGACCCTGATAGAGGTAAAGGCTGGAAAACAGCCACTGACTCATGTCCATTGGTCAAGGCCTTCCCTCGCTCCCAGGCCAAGCTCTCCCTCCCAAAGCTGAGTAGTCCCAGTGCTGGGGGTCCCAGTGCCCAGAGACCTGTTGAGTCCTGCCCAGAGCCACAAGGAAGGTACTGGGGCACAGCAGCTAATGAGGAATTAGTGGCAGCCATCAGGGGGCCAGGAGACCTTCAGTCCATTGAGGTGCCCCACAGCCCTTCAGTGCTTGGGCAGGGAGGGAGAGGGTCTGATCAGAGTGGCTGAAGAGGCTTCACAGTTCTGGAACAAGTGCACCTGGGAACTGAACCAGTTCTCAGAGGCAGCAGGGCAGGCACTCAGGTGAAATCTCTCACCCCCACTTCTCCTTCCCCTGTTCTTATCTCTCCTTCTTCAAGTGACCCTCCAGGACTATCACCTCCCAGACAGTGATGATGATGAGGATGAGGAGACAGCCATCCAGAGAGTCCTGCAGCAGGTTAGCCCTGGCTTACCCACCCGAGCACCCTGTGTCTTGCTGCCTTATTGCTCCACCTCTCACCTGGCCCCATTCACCCTGCTTATACCCTGGTGCTGGATGGGCAGTCACTCTGCAGCTCCTGTTCTCATTGGGGCCACATTGTCCCTGTGACCCAGACCTGCCCCCTGGTCTCTTGAGATGGGGAATCAGCAGCCCCAGGCAGCAGGACCAGGAAGTTGAGTTGAGAAGCTAAGGCCACAGAGCACAGAAATACTGGATGGGAGGGGTGCAGGCAGGGGGCTGGGCCTGGAGCAGGAAGTGCTACCTCTCCACCCTGTCCACAGCTCACTGAAGAAGCTGCCCTGGATGAGGCAAGTGGCTTTAACATCCCTGCAGAGCCAGCTCCCCGACCCTGGGCCCAAGCCTACCGGGCACAGCCTAAGGTGAGAAAAGCCCCAGACACAGACCCCCAGGCTGCCCACAGCCAGGTGCCTTACTTCCCCCATTCCTCTCTGGTCCATAAAGTCCCAGGCTGTGGACCCCAGGCCTGAGGCTGAGGAAGAGGAGCTCCCCTGGTGCTGCATCTGCAATGAAGACGCCACCCTGCGCTGTGCTGGCTGTGACGGAGACCTCTACTGTGCCCGCTGCTTCCGGTGGGTGCAGGTAGCGTGTCCTGTGGGAGGGCTGGAGGGCTGTGTGGGATCCCTGACCTGCATCCCTTTGCTCTACAGGGAGGGCCATGATGCCTTTGATCTTAAAGAGCACCAGACATCTGCCTACCGCCCCTTGCACGTAAGCTGAGAGCCCTGAGGAAACTGTGGTCCTGCCAGCGAGGCAGTCCCACAGGCCAGGCACCCACCTCTGGGCTCAGCCTCAGAGTGTCCAGTGGCAGAGCATGTCTGGCTGTACTGCTGATGGATACATCCCTTCCTGAGCCTTTGTATCCCTGGAAAGAGGAAAGAGTCTCCATTTGAGACGGTGACTGAAGGAACTGGGGGAAGGAAAAGTATGGGCCCTCCTACTAGAAGCCCAGATGGGGAATGAGAAGCATGATGGGGAAAGACCAGACTGATCTAAAATGAGCCCTGTAACCTCGCTCAGGGCCCAGGACCCTCTCCTGGCACTTAATGGATCTAATAAAGTATCTGTTTATTGGTTCACTGGGCCCAGCTTCTGTTATCTCTAAAACTCTGTGGGCCCTGAGCCTGAGCCCTGTGAGAGGTGGCAAGAGCAGAGTAGGCTATAAGCACAGTCCTGTGGAATGAGAGAAAAGACTGAGCCATCCAGTAAGCTTCTCCAGGCAGGAATCCTGGTGTCCTCATACAAAGTAAGCATGAATATTCAGTCACCTAAACTGTGCTTCCTGCTCTGGGCCACCAGGCTTAGCCACAAGGCCCCACCATCTTGGATTTCTCAGCCTATCTGCCACTCAAACAATGCATTCAGGAACAAGGCATACATACCCTGCTTTCCTGCCTTTCTCGTGCAGGACCCCCCTGTCCCAGGGCTCCCATCCCAGCCTAGCTGCCATTCAGACTCAGTATCTGACTTAGGGCAACTCCCCTGACCCAACCCCTGGCTTCTCAGCCTGTACCCTTTATACTCTCTGCATAGCTTCTGCTTTTTTTTTTCTGCCTCTGGATAGAACTAACTCCAGAAAGAGTCTTCACCTTAAGGCCTTGTGCATCATTTGTGGGTGGAGAAGGATTTAGCCTTTTCTGATGCCCCCAGATCCAACTAGGTGTTTCCTGTTACCTCCCCTCTGGGATTCTAAACTAGTCTTTGCTACTGAGGCCCCTCTTGTTGGTGATGCCAGGATATTGTGTGTCTCAGCCAGATGCCTTCTGCTTGGCCTCTGGGCCTTGCTAGATTGTGATTTCTGTGAAGCAGAGCCATGACCTTCATCTTTGAATTCTCAAGGCCTGTTTGGATGGATGGACGGATGGATGAGGTGTGTGGGTGCAGCCTCTAGTGACTTAGGATGTTGGCCCTCCAGTGTATCACTTCACCCTCTCCCTCCCGCTGTCCCTCAGCACAGATGGGCTCCACACTCCATTTAGCTGGGGCTCCTAAAGGTTTTATCCACTTGGCTGCCAAGGAAAGCACTGGGCAGCAGCCATGATTGGCTCCCAGAGAGCCTAGCTGATAGAAACCAGCTGTGACTGCACATATACTAGGAGTGTACAGAATGTCCCTCCTTGTCCTCCATGTTCCTTGTCTGTGTCCAAAAGAGCTGTTTCCCTCTCTGCTGGGATCCAGAGGTTCATGGCAGGCCTGGCAGCGCTGAGGCTGCTGAAGATAGTCTCTCAAGGTTATTTCTGAGGCCGGCTGAGTCTCCGGAGTTTCTTGAGTTCACTGAGCAGCTCAGAGATAAAAGGCTAAGGAAGAAACAGGAGTGAATCAAGGCATGGGGTCACATCCACCACCACACTGCCCTAATTTTCTCCGACCCTATCTCCCCAGAGCCAAGGAAGGGACAAGGACCCAGGGCCAAGCCTTCCTTTCAAATACTCCTCTTCATTAGTTCCCTCCCCTCACTGGGGCCCTTCTTATTCCCAGATCTGGAGAACATTCCTTACCTCTGTGGGGCGAGGGCAGTTTTGGAGAATGGCCTGGGTAAGAGAGAGCAGAGTATAAGTCCTGAGCCACAGCACTTTCCCACAAGCCCCTACTCAGTCTCCCAAAAATTCTCCCCTGTGAATTGGTTCTCTACACCCAAGGAGGCAGAGCCTGGGTTCCTGGGTTCCCCTTGGCCCAAGCCCAGCTTCCAGCCCCCAGCTCCCCTCTTCCATCCTTCATCCTACCTCCAACTGAGTCTTCTGCTCCTCTGTAGATAGTTCCATGAGAGCCTCCAGGTCAATCTCAGGCTCAGAAGGAGCTGGTTGATCCTATTTGGGAATCACATGGGGCTCAGAGAGGCCTGACCAGCTGGTGCTGGAATGCAGTTTACTGTCGGACTCAACCCATCTCCCTGCAATTTCCCATGTTCAGACTTCTTACCTTACTCAGAATGCCCATTCAGTTTTCCTTGCAACAGACTTACTGAACACCTACTATGTTCTACCTGAAACAGTGCTAGAGTTCTTTAAGGAATGTGCATGTTTAATGTCAAAAGTTACATACATTGTTGGTAGGAATGTAATATGGTACAGCCGATTTGAAAAACAGTTTGGCAGTTCCTTAAAAATGTTAAATAAAGAGTTTTCATCTGACCCATCAATTTTATTCCTAGGTCTATTCCCAAGAGAAATGAAAAGTTCACACAAAAACTTGCACATGAATGTTCTTAGCAGCATTATTCATAATAGCCAAAAAGTGAAAACTACCTAAATGTCCATCAACTGACAAATGAATAAATAAAATATGTTACAGTCATACAATATTATTTGGCAATAAGAAGGAATAAAGTACTGATTCATGCTACAACATGGACTAACTTTGAAAGCATGGTAGTGAAAGAAGCCAGTTACAAAAGACCACACATTGTATGAGTCAGTGCATATGAACTGTCCAAAATAGACAAATCTACAGAGACAGAAAGTAAATTAATGGCTGGCTATGGCTGGAAGTGGTAGTGGTGGGGAATTGGGTGTGACTGTTAATGTGGGTGGCATTTCCTTTTAGGGGATAAAATGTTCTAAAATTAGATTGTGGTGATGGTTGCACAACCCTGTGAACATACTAAAAGCCATTGAATTGTACACTTTAAGTGTATGAATTTTATGGTACGTGAATCATTTCAATAAAATTTTTAAAAAGTTATAGTCATTGAAAAAATCAATAGTGTTTATAAAAATAAAAATGAAAGAAGCTTAAAAGAATGAGCAGATGAGCCACAGACTGGGAGAAAAATGTTTGCAAAGGACTGTTATCCAAAATATAAAAAGAATTCTTAAAAATCAATAAAATGAACAACACAATTTAAAAATAGGGAAATGGCTGGGCATGGTGGCTCACACCTATAATCCCAGCACATTGGGAGCCAAAGGTGGGAGGTCACTTGAGGCTGGAGATTAAGACCAGCCTGGGCAACACAGCAAAACCCCACCTCTACAAAAAATTTTTTTTAATTAGCCAAGCATTGTGGCATACACCTGTAGTCATAACTACTAGAGAGGCTGAGGCAGGAGGATTCCTTGAGCCCAGGATTTGAGCCTGCAGTGAGCTATGATTGGGCCAATGTACTTCAGCCTGGGAGACAGAGTGAGACACCATCTCTAAAAAAAAAGAAAAATATGAAAAATATGAACAGACATGACACCTCACCAAAGAAGATACAAAGATGGCAAATAAGCACATGAAAAGCTGTTCAACATCATGTGCCATTAGGGAATCACAGATTAAAACAAAACAATGAAACACCATTACACACCTATTAGAATGTCAAAAATCCAAAACCCTGACACCAAATGCTGGCGAGAATGTGGAGCAACGGGAACTCTCATTCATTGCTGGTGGGAATGCAAAACTGTACAGTCATTTTGGAAGACAGTTTGGTGGTTTCTTGTAAAACTAAACATACTCTTACCTTACAATCAATCAATCACACGCTGTGGTATTTACCCAAATGAGATGAAAACATGTCCACACAAGAACCTGCACACACATGTTTTATAGCAGCTTTATTCATAATTACCAAAACTTGGAAGCAACTAAGATGGCCTTCAATAGGTGAATGGATTAAAACAACCGTAGTATATCCAGACAATTGAATATTATTTAGTGCAAAAACGAAATGAGCTATCAAGCCATGAAAAGACATGAAGGAACCTTAAATGCATATTACTAAGTTAAAGAAGCCAATTTGAAAAGGCTGTATATTGTATGATTCCGGCTATATGACATTCTGGAAAAGGTGAAACTTCAGAGGTAGTAAAAAGATCAGTAGCTGCCAGGAGTTAGGTGGGAGGGAGGGATAACTAGGCAGAGCACAGAGGATTTTTAGGGCAATGAAACTATTCTGTATGATATTGTAATGGTGGCTACATGTCATTATACATTTGTCCAAACCCATAGAATGTACAACACCAAGAGTGAACCCAAATGTAAACTATGGACTTTGGGTGATACTATGTGTCAATGTTAAGGTCATTGATTATACCGAATGTACCACTCTGCTGCCAGATGTCAATAGTGGGAGAGGTTGTAGATATGTGGAGGCAGGGGTATATGGGAAATCTGTATCCTACCCTCAATTTTGCTATGAACCTAAAACGTCTCTAAGAAATAAAAGTCTGTTAAAAAGACGTGAGCTCAAGATTTAATAAAATTAATAAATTTTTACTGCTTCATCAAAGACTTTCTTAAATGAAAATGACATGGTGGTAAAGAACAAACACAACTACTAGTACAGTTTAGTGCCACTTTCTTTTTTCATGCTAAAGGTCACCATTGCTTTTGCATCATCAGCGCAAATGTCAACATAGTGAAAAAGGCAAACAACATCTTAGTATTATTATGAAAATAATCATAGAACCCCTGAAAGACTCTTGGTAACCCTCATGGATCACTAGACGAAACTTCAAGAACTGCTACCTTATCCATTTCTCTACTGGGTTCTTCAGATTTTTCTTACTGATTTAGTAAGTCTTTCTTTTTAAATTATTGGATTCAGATTAACCCTAGCATTCTACATATGATGGAAATATTTTTTTGTGTTGGGGTGGTATGGTTGGGGAAATAGGTGTACATGTTTATATAGTTGAATCTAAGGGTATTTTCCAGTTTGGGTTGCTTCTTTTTATTCTTTCTCTTTTAATGCTTAGCAAGTTCTTCCCATACCGACTTAGATAAATATTTTATATTTGCATTTACATTTTTTCACTGGTTTGAGAATTTCACCTTTTCCATTTGATTGGTATAGATCCTTTGGAATCTATTCAACAAATATGTGTCCAGTGGCTACTACTTATCTACCACTGTAAACTTGGGAACTTCAGTAAACAAAACAAAGATCCTGCCCTCAAAGAGCCTACATATTGGTAGCAGTCAAGTAGATATAATAAAATAGATATAATTAAGTTATAGAATATGTTTAAAGGTTAGTGCTATTTGAGGAACTTTTTGGATAAAAGAAATGTTCCTTTATCTTGATTGGGGTGCTGGTTACATATGGCAAAACACATCCAAATGTACACTTCAAAATGGCAAATTTTATTCTATATCAATTATACTTTAATAAAGTTGATTTTGAAAAAAAAAGAACAGGAAAGAAGGGAGAAAGAAAATAAAGCAAAAAGAAAAAGAAATCTCCTCTACCCCCTCACCCTCTCACTGCCAACAGGTAACCACTGTTAACACTTTTGGTCTTTCCATACCTTTTTGAAAATAAATAGCACCTAAGTTAGCCCTTTTACCTTAAGAGCTGGACTTTCCCCTTTGCTTCCTTGATCTCTAGCTCATCCTACTCAGTATTCACTCAGTATTTTATGCCTATTTATTGAGTGTATGCTATGTACCAAGTGTTGTGATGAGTGCTGGGGCCGTACAACGAGACAGACAGGCATAATCCTCCCCTTGAAAAGCTTCTATTAATAGTTTCCTGGGGGACACAGACAAGTGGAACAGCAGTTACAATGGAGGATGATCAGCACACAGATGAGATACCATGGGAGCACATGGAACGGGGACCTAGCCAAGCATGGGGTTCAGGAAGGCTTTCTAGAGGAAGTGATCTCTAATCTGAGACCTGAAGGCTGAGTAACAGTTAATCAGATATTTATGTGTCTGGTCATGGTGGAGTCACAGGGACCAGATTTATTCTCACAACATAAGTAACTAGAGAACTACACAAAATATATGAATAATGTTTTCAGACAGTGGATAACAGGTAGCTCAGGAATGTAACCCCACAGAGGAGGTAAACAAAAGAGGTAAATTCTATAATTGCCCCATATTTCTTCCTGGAGGCAATTTTCAGATCACAGAGCAGAGATGTAGCTCCCATGCAGAGCACAATGGTCCTGCTAGATTGACGGGACAGAGTTCTGGGAGGGTGAGGCGGCTGGAAGTTGCTGGACAAAGTTCTGGAGAGAAGGGAATTGGACAAAAAGAGACCTCCAGAAATCTGCATAAGCGTTCTCTCAAATATTGTTGAATGCAAAGGTACATATCCACACAGTAAAACTTCACAAGAGCAGGTACTACTACCAGGCATTGAAGGCACCAAGGTGAACAGTTCCAAGACTTCACACAGGCCTGGGGACAAATCAAGTTCCAACTAACCAGAGTGGACAGTTATTGTTGATCATGCAGGAATTCAGTACATATCTCAAATGGTTCTAGTTACTCTAGACTAGCCCTATCAGAGCTTAAAAACAAGCTTCAGACAGATCAAACTGAACCCTTAGTAATTTAA
>CAUYPO010075406.1:0-15223 GCA_963574435.1 Cheirogaleus major
CACATGTACTCACCAGCAAATTGGTATTAACGGATCAACACCTAAGTGGACATGTAGGAATAACATTTGTCGGGTGTTGGGCGGGTGGGAGGGGGGAGGAGGGGATGGGTATATACAAACATAATGAGTGAGATGTGCAACATATGGGGGATGGTCATGCTTGAGGCTCTGCCTCGAGGGGGGAGGGAGGCGTGGGCAATATACATAACCGTAATATTTGTACCCCCATAATATGCTGAAATAAAAAAAAATAAAAATAAAAATAAATTTAAAAAAAAGGCTTTCCAAGACCAAAACAAAAAGGAAACAAAAAAATCCATATTTTTAAAAAAAACTTCACTTTAGAAACCTGTCTAAATGAAAGCAAATTATTTAAAGCCATCTAAAATCCATAGCACCACATGTTCAGACAGATGACGTAACAGTACAAATTCTATTTCTATGGCTTCACTTAACCAGAGAGAGGTTAAAAAGCATACTATAATACTTTTGGCATTTGCTCAAAAAGCTAATGTCATTCTATGTAATAAAAGGAAGTGGAATATTCAAAGTAAACTCATAAGTGCTGAAGACATTCTAAAGGAAAAGTAATAAATACTTCACTAAAACATATTCTACTTACAAAGACAGGAAATTAGATGGACCATGAATTATATACAGAAAGGAAAGGTGTTTTTAACTAAAGAAACATATCCCGCTTTAATATTAATAATAATAAAGCATCATACTTCTCAGTGGTAGATAATAAAAATAATAATAAAGCAGATTTCAAGTAATAAAAGTGGTAATGCTAAAATTTCTTTACCCTACTAGCTCATCTCATTTAAAAGATATCATTCTTACCATGTGGCTTGGATGTATTACCTCTAAAAATAGTATATACTAAGTACTTCATATCATTTCCTATTTATGAGTTTTAGTCAGTAGCAATAAATTTCTAAAAGAGATACAAAGAATTTAAGAACTTTTGTCTACTATAATAGTTTACTTGTAATACCAAAAATGAGGATGCTTTCCAAACTTTTCAGAGAAATTACAAATTAAGAGGACATCAACTATGCAATTCTTATAGTATTTCAGAAGCGGATTTAAAATACTCTAGTTGCATAAGTAATTATTACTTTATTCATAAAATTTTCAGCATGCAAAATTACATAAAATTGATTATGTAAAAAATTCAACCTCTATCTTTGAAGAGTTTTCTGCTTTTTCATTAATAGCAAACTCACCTCATGTTTTCATCTAAAACATTTATTTTGTTACCATGAAGGTTTTCTACAAGATCCACATGACTTTGATTTTCATACATTCCACAGTCTGAAACTTTGGAAGAGATAACTTCAACTTCAGTTCCAATTTGAGAATTTGGCTGAAAAGACAAAAATCACATGAGTGTAGTTTTTTTTTTTTTAATAGCAGAACATACCTCCTAAAATATTTTAATCATTAAGAAATATATTTTGGGCTGGGCGTGGTGGCTCACGCCTGTAATCCTAGAGCTCTGGGAGGCTGAAGCGGGCGGATCGCTCAAGGTCAGGAGTTCGAAACCAGCCTGTGCGAGACCCCGTCTCTACTAAAAATAGAAAGAAATTAATTGGCCAACTAAAAATATATAGAAAAAATGAGCCAGGCATGGTGGCACATGCCTGTAGTCCCAGCTACTCACGAGGCTGAGGCAGAAGGATTGCTTTAGCCCAAGAGTTTGAGGTTGCTGTAAGCTAGGCTGACGCCATGGCACTCTAGCCCAGGCAACAGAGTGAGACTCTGTCTCAAAAAATAAATAAGTAAATATCGTTTTTTTAAAATTAAGATTCAGATTGGGGCTGGTGCGGACACTCACGCCTGTAATCCTATCACACTTTTAGAGGCTGCGGCGAGAGGATCACTTGAGGTGAAGAGTTTAAGACCAGCCTGAGAAAAAGTGAGACCCCCATCTCCACCAAAAATAGAAAAAATTAGCTGGGCATGGTGGCTTGTACCTTTAGTCCCAGCTACTGCGGGGGGTGGGGGGGGAAGGGGTACTAAAACAGGAGGATTGCTCAAGCCCAGGAGTTTGAGGTTGCAGTGACCTATGATGATGCTACTGTACTCCAGCCTGGGTAATAGAGCAAGAGTCTGTTTCAAAAAAAAAAAAGAAGATTCAGACTGGGTATAGAATATTTATGTTCTGCTGCCAAAACAAGAATGCCTAGCTCAGAGAGAATGTTTCAAAGATTATTGCAGTAATATGTTTATAAAATGTTTTAAAAGCTACAACAGCCATCTACTGTGAATTAAAAAATAAATAAAAAATAGCTGGGCTTGGTGGCTCATGCCTGTAACACCAGCAACTTGGGAGGCTGAGGTGGAGTTTGAGACAAGACTGGGCAAAACACTGAGACCCCCAACTCTAAAAAAAAAAAAAAATAAGAAAAATGATCAAACCACTGCACTTCAGCTTAGGTTAGACACTGTCTCTAAAATAGTACTACTACTAGTACTACTGCTAATAATAATAACAGTAATAATAATAGTAAGTTTAATTTTTTTTGTTTTTTTAAAAAGAACTTTTTGTTTGAAACAAGGATTACAACCACTTTAAATCTAAATTTTGTCTTGGCAGACCGAAAAAAGGACAGAAAAATAAGAACTACCTAAAATGGACGTTTTTAGGCATTATATTACTTAGACTTTTTTTCTAGTATCAAAAGATCCATCAATAAAAGACTGGTTTAAAAGTCATTCAAAACAGTATAATGTTATGCAGCAAATGATGTGCCTTCATATTTCTTGATACAGAAAGCCATTTCCCAAAGTATTAAGTGAATAACAGAAAGATAAAAAAATAACATGGATACAATGATTTTATTGTTTAAATTTACATATATGTGCATGGAAATAGATACAGTAAGACACGTCAAAGGTTTTCAATGGCTATCTCAGGGCGGAGAGATTTGGGGTATTTATTATATCATTTAGTAGTAATTGAATATTTCACAATTAACAGCTTTATTAGTTAAAAAAAAATCTATTTCCACTTTTTAAAAAATATCCAGAATAGTAAATCTGAAACAAAACTAGATACCGTATTCATTGCGTAGAATAAGTGTCAAATGCCTATATTCTGATCCAAGTCTGAGCTATATCATCTGATATTTTAATATGTATTAAAAAGGCTCAATTTAATTACATAACAAGAACTCACCATAGTCAGGACTTTGTTTTTAATTTCATCTTTCTGTACTATTGTTCTTTCTTCCTTAATTATGCCTTTCGTTTCACCTTTTCCTACCATTTGCCTCAGTCCAGCCTTTCTTACATTTGGTCTGGGTCTTTGAAGTCGACCCCTTATTGGTTGAGCACTTTGGATAACAATGTCCTTCATTTCTTGTTGGAAAGTGCTTATATTATGAGTCCTAGAAAAGGAAACAGGTAAAAAGAGAGGGAGAAAGAGAGGGAGTTTGACTGTAAAAAGTTGAAAACATGTATCTGGGATGTTTTTTTTTTTTAAAAAAAAGGAAAAAAATAATAATTAATAAAAAAATAAATAAAAATGTTTTAAAAAGTTGAAAACTACTATAAAAATATAAAATTTGAATCTCTAATAAACTCTTTATAAAAATATTTTTGTACTATTAAAGGAAAATTACATTCTGGTCATAAACATATTTTATTTTATTAAATAAATTAGTTATTTCAATTCTCAAAAGGTAATACACTTTTACTATGTACCTAAAGCAGCCAAATCTACACACAGAAACTAGAATGTTGGTTGCCAGGAACTAGAAATAGAGGGGAATGGAGAATTAATATTTAATGAGTACAGAGTTTCGGTGTGAGAAGATAAAAAACCTCTGGAGATGGTTAGTAGTGGTGATTGCACCATGATGTAAATGTACTTAATGCTACTGGACTATAACTTAAAAGGGTTAAAATCATAAACTTTATGTACATATTTTGTCAATTTTTAAAAAGGTAATGAATATATAGCTTATATACATACAGGATAAGTATCCCTTATCCATAATGATTAGGACCAGAAGTGTTCCCAATTTTGGATTTTTTTCAAATTTTGGAATATTTGCATTTATACTTACTGGTTGAGCATCTCTGATTTGAAAGTCTGAAATGTTCTAATGAGCAGTTCCTTTGTGTGTCATGTCAGTTCTCAAGAAGTTTTGACTTTTGGAACATTAGATGTTCAGATTAGGGATGCTCAACCTATATATTTTTTTTTTAACACATGGCTCTGTATAGTATCTTAAGCAGCTAACAAAGAAGATGAACAGAGGCAAGCATTAAAAGTTATTAGATTCAGGCTGGGCGCAGTGGCTCATGCCTATAATCCTAGCACTCTGGGAGGCCGAGGTGGGCAGATAGTTTGAGCTCAGGAGTTTGAGACCAGCCTGAGCAAGAGCGAGACCCCATCTCTACTAAAAATAAAGAAATGAATTGGCCAACTAAAAAATACATATATAAAAAAAATTAGCCAGGGCTGGGCGCGGTGGCTCACGCCTATAATCCTAGCACTCTGGGAGGCCGAGGCAGGAGGATCACTCAAGGTCAGGAATTCGAAAACAGCCTGAGCAAGAGCAAACCCCGTCTCTACTAAAAATAGAAAGAAATTAATTGGCCAACTAAAAATATATAGAAAAAATTAGCCGGGCATGGCCTGTACTCCCAGCTACTCAGGAGGCTGAGGCAGGAGGATTGCTTGAGCCCAGGAGTTTGAGGTTGCTATGAGCTAGGCTGATGCCACGGCACTATAGCCCAGGCAACAGAGTGAGACTCTGTCTCAAAAAAAAAAAAAAAAAAACAAATTAAATAATAAAAGTTATTGGATTCAATCTGATTGTCTATTCTAGGCAATCTGCCATATCAATAAAATTAAACCAAGTATTCTTTATATTCACTTTTAAAATACATCAACAAAAGAAAAAAAAATAAAATACATCAACATATCTTTATTTAAAAAATGAAAAAATGTTTGAAAGAAGTCTCTCTCTTATTTTAGATTTTCAAAGAAATATCACTGTTTACCCCATAGAAACAACTAAATCATTTTCCTTGGCTTGTGTTGACTGAGACTCCTCTTTAGGTCCACAAGGATTTGAAGATGAAAGGTCCTTTTCTATCTGTGTACATGATAATATCACAGCCTCCTCCTCCTTGTGACCTGGTTTGTCTTTTTCTCTTAATGTCATTAGGGAAGGATCATCCTAGAAAGCAGAAAAAAACAATTTCATTCAGGGTTGGGAAAAAGTACAGGGAAATAAGAACTTTCATATACTATTAAAACAATAAATAGCTACAGTCTTTGTAGAGGACAAATAGGGTAATATCTGTCAAAATTTGAAATTTCCAGCAATTCCACTTCTAGAAATTTATCGTATAAAGGAACTCAAACAAGTATCTAGAAAGGCATATACAAAGATATTTATTGTAGCAATTTAAGAGCTTTCCCCACTCAACAAAAGAAAACAAAAAATAAACAAAAAGTTAGAAATAAGACAAAGCAGTAGGGGACTGAATAAATTTTAATTTATTTACAATGTGATATACATAGCCATTCAAAGGAATATAAATTTATTTGTACTGATCCAAAAAAGATGTTCACAATATTGTGTTAAGTGGAAAAATCAAAAGGCAAATAATGATGCCATTTTTGGAAAATAATAAAAAAACTTGCACATTTTATGATTTTATACATGAATATCTACACACAAAAAAGTCTATGTGGATATATTCAGAATTGCTATTATGATTAATTTGGGAAAGAGGGATGGAACATTATAAAGCACTCTCAATTTTAAGGGTATATTTTTTCCAAATTGAAATTTTTATAATCAGAAAATATAATAGTGATTTATCTTTTATAAATATAAGAGTAGAAGTACAAATGTTGATGCACAGTAAAAGAACTATGCTATTTTAAGATGTCAAATAAGAATTTTAACTCCAGAAAGTACTTTTATGTGGAAAACACATAATTTATGAGTATTAAGGTTTCACATCAAAGTTTTTGATGTCATATCATACAATTTTAATCTGTTATGAACCAAGTTGATGAAAAAAATAAAATATCTCCTTTAACTCTTATCAAGCTTTTAAGCTTTTAAGTTTTTTAGTTTTTAGTTTAAGTTTTAAGTTTTTTTTCAAGCTTTTAAGTTTTCACTTCACCTTCACAACAGATTGAAATAAATGACTATTATTGCCATTTTTCTTATGAAGACACTTGTTACATCATTTGGCTATTGTCACACAGCCAGAATTGAACTACAGCCCACACTTCCTAAATACTTTTCTGTGACACACTCGTCTATCAACAGATATCTAAGATTATTACATAAACTACATGGAACAATAAGGCACATTAAGCACAAGAACCATATCACACACGGTAAAAGTTCCATAAAATATTTGTAAAACTTTAAATCCAGATTTTTTTTTAGTAATCATGACAATGAAAAAAAAAAAACTGTACATACAGAACCTACATCTTACATATCACTCACATGTTGAGAAGGGAGAGTACCAGCTTGTTCACTGTTCTGTTGTATCACTATAGTCTCCACTATTTCAGTTTCTGATTTCTTCCCAGGTATATATTTTTCTGCTTCGGTAGTCTCTCTCTTTAAAGCTGCTCTTGCTAAGTTTGGTCTTGGTCTTTTGAATCGACTTCTCATAAAAGGTGCTGGTTTAACATCAAGTGGCTTCTGTTCTTGAGGAAGAGATTTGCTTTTGGAACAAGGATTATCAAACTTTAGAATGAACTGGAGGTGCAGTGAGAACGATGGAGTCTTATTAGGACAAGCTTAGAGTAAACATTTTATTCTAATTCTTTTTTTTTTTTCCTGAGACAAGATCTCACTCTGTTGCCTGGGCTAAAGTGCAGTGGCATCATCAGAGCTGACTGCAACCTCGAACTCCTGGGCTCCAATAATCCTCCTGCCTCAGCCTCCCAAGTAGCTGGGAGTACAGGCGCATGCCACCACACCCAGCTAATTTTTCTACTTTTAGTAGAGATGGGGCCTTGCTCTTGCTCAGGCTGGTCTCACACTCCTGGCCCCAAGCAATTCTCCCAACTCGGCCTCCCAGAGTGCTAGGATTACAGACGTGAGCCACATGCCCAGCCTTAATTCTAATACTTAATAAGAAAACAAAATTAACTATTTGGTAAATCCTGAAAAACATGAGTAGTACAACCCAGGTATAAGCCAAGGAACTATATCACCTTTGAATGAAGAAAACACGAGTCTTTGAAACCTATGCTAATTCAAGAGTATTACGTAAAATTTTGTATGTTAGTAATTTTCACAATCAACTGTCAGAATGACCTCAATCCTCTCTCCCAGTCTTCCCCAAACTGTCTTAAAATCCCTATCTGTATATTATGCCTTGAAACCTTACCTAGTTAAAAATAATCTGCAAATATAACTTTACAAGCTTTTTCTTTAAAAGCACACTGTACCTTAAATTAGCATCTGAAAACTGCTCTGGGACATCTGGAAGTCGCATTCCCAGGTCTTCTGTTTTACCAAATTCAGAAGTCTGTGAAGAAGTCTTGAAGTGACTTGGTACTTCCTTTTCAGAATTTCTTTTTTCTTCTACAGATGTATGCATCACCGACAGTACTTTGCTGCTAATATCCTGGAGGAATAGTCACAGTGAACCAGTACATATGAAGACTCCTTAAATAGTTCATACATTTCAAACAAAATAAAAGCCTATATTCTAAACACTTTCCTTTAAAAATTCAGAAGTCCATTTTCAATCTTTAAATAAAATTACTTATAAATGTTAAAACCTAGAATCCAGGAAACTCTTTCTTTTATAGTGTATATTATGACTTTCCCAAACTACAAATGCCATTTCCTGTTAGAAAAAAAGTCCTTGAAAATGTTACAAGAGCATGAACTTCAAATAACTGGAAATATTTAATGAAAAGAACTTTTAGAAGTGGAGTGGAGCAGGAAAAAAAAGAGAAACACATACAGATGCAGCCAAAAGAAATAATTCCAATGCATGTTCATACTAAGGTTAGTACAAATACAGTCCAATTTCCTACATTCCTTTTACCTAAAAGAGTTACTTCAAACTCACATTAAGTATAGTAACTTTGCCCCCACTGCTAAATTTGACTGGCTTTGAAAAAAAAAAAAAAGAATAGTTAACTTTTCAGACCAGGGACAGTAGCTCACACCTGTAATCCTAGCACTTTGAGAGGCTGAGGCAAGAGGATTGTTTAAGGTTAGAAGTTTGAGACCAGCCTGAGCAAGAGAGACCCCATCTCTACAAACAAAATAGAAAAATTAGACAGGTGTGATGGTACATTCCTATAGTCCCAGCTACTGGGGAGACTGAGGCAAGAGGATTGCTTGAGCCAGGAGTATGAGGTTGCGGTGAGCTATGACAAAGCAACTACACTCTAGCCTGGGTGACAGAGATCCTGTCTCAAAAAAGAAAAAGAATAGTAACTTCTGATCCTTTTATAGTTCATAAGCCTAACAATGACTGGGTTTTTACACTCATGTATGAAATGTACCTCCTTCAAACCTTGTTACAATGTTGGCACATTACCTGTCTGACTTGGAAACGGAAAAAAACAAAAGAATTTTTTCCATGATTGGAAATTTTAAAAAGATTTAAAAAAAAAAGAAGAATAGGCCGGGCGTGGTGGCTCACATCTGTAATCCTAGCACTCTGGAAGGCAGAAGCAGGAGGATTGTATGAGGTCAGGAGTTTGAGACCAACCTTAGCAAGAGTGAGACCCTGTCTCTACTAAAAGTAGAAAGAAATTATCCGGACAACTGAAAATATATAGAAAAAATTAGCTGGGCATGGTGGTACATGCCTGTAGTCCCAGCCACTTGGGAGGCTGAGGAAGGAGGATTGCTTGAGCCCAGGAGTTTGAGGTTGCTGTCAGCTAGGCTGACACCACAGCACTCTAGCCCAGGAAACAGAGCAAGACTCCGGAAAAAAATAAATAAATAAAAATAAATAAATAAATAGTTTCTTCAAGGCCCTGAAACATACAAATTTAGGACTAAAAATAACTTCAGACTTTTAGACATTTTAAGTGCTTTTGGACTTAAGGGCAATAATATGGAATTACTTGGGTAACGTTTCTCTGAAAAACATATTCGAAAAATTTTTTTACATGACAGAAAAATACGTACTTTTATATCTAGTGAAGGCGTAGGGGTGCAGTCACCACTCCCACTCGGCATTAAATTTGTCTCAGTTTGTCTTGAGATACCAGTTTCTTCTCGTTCATTTTCTCTTGGAGAAATGTCTATTTTTCCATTTTTTTCCAAATCTGCCACCATTTCCTTATTAACACAGATCTCTTCAGATCCTCTCTCCCTCAAGGAAATTTCTCTGCCAGTTTCTTCCAAATCTGCCTCTATTTCTTCACTAGTAGTCATCCTTCCTGATGGCATCTCCATCATGGAAATGTCTCTTTTTCCAGTTTCCTTCAAATCAATCTCCCTTTCCCCTATGGCACTGACCTCCACTATTACCTCTTCCCTTTGGGAAATTTCTCCTCCAATTACTTTCAAATCTGCTTCCATTTCACCTATAGTTTTGACCTCCTCTGGGGCCTTTACCCATGCAGTTATTTCTCTTCTTTCAGTTTCTTCCAAAACTGTCTCTCTTTCTTCAGTGACATCCATTATCCCTGATATCATCTCTCTTGTGGGCATCTCTCCTCTCGGTTCTTTCAAACCTGTCTCCGTTTCACATACAAGTTTGGCCTCCTTGGGGCCATTTTCTTGTGGGAATATTTCTCTAATTCCAGTTTCTTCCAAATCTGTGTCTATTTCCTCAGTGGCATCAATCACCTCTGGTATCTTCTCCCTTGGGGAAATCTCCCTTCCAGTTACTTTCAAACCTGTCTCCATTTCCATGATGACATCAATCACTTCTGGTTTCTTCTCCCTGGAAGAAATGTTTCTTCTTCCAGTTTCTTTTAAATCTGACTCCATTTCCTTAGCAGTAGTAATCTCCACTAGTCCCATTTCCCTTGGTGAGGTGTCTGGTCTTATAGTTTCTCTCAAATCTGCTGTCATTTCTCCAGAGACAAGAATCTCCTCTGGTACCTCCTCCTTTGAGGAAATTTCTCTTCTTTTAGTTCCTCTTCCTATGTTTGGCTTTGGTTTCTGAAATCGAGGCCTTAGAATTGGGACTTGTTTGAGTATAGGTGCTTTCTTATCCTCTTGAATGCTGTAAAAAAAAAAAAAAAAAAAGACACACAATCAAGTTTTAAACCAGACTTACCAGTTGGAGATGATGGTTGAAAATTACGAGAGAAACACCAGAAACTCTCAAAGAACATTAAGGAAGACCTGGGAATCATTGAGTAAAATTTTAAAATTAAGAGAAAGAAAAAAAATCCCTATAATCCTATAATTCTGAAATCCTATAATTCTGAAATTATAGTAAAAAAAATTTAAAAATTAAATATGCCCACTTCTGTATAGACATATGTAGAGATAACTATTAATAAGGTTAATCAGTATAGAAACAGAAACTATTGGGCCTTAAATATTCCCTTTTCAATTGTCCATGCCATAGTAAGCAAATAATGGCTGGGAAACACTCTTCAGTTCTCTACATTGGAGGTACATCAAGGTGTTTCTGCTATTTCTACCTCTCTGTCCCTATTATCTTTTACCCAGACACATAATTTGCCATAACAGACCTGACCATCTCAAATAGCTGGATAAAAGTATGACCTGAATATGATGAAGTCTAAGACTAAGAACTAGGTCTGCCCTTCCCACTTTTTAAAAACAATTAAAAATTGAGATTTGCCATACAGGTATTTCTCTGTGACTTCCATAATATAAATTGGGAATAAAAGGACAGATTAAATATACAACATTTTGCTTAATGCTATTGGGCATAAAATCACTATCCAGACCAGGGGTCCTCAAACTTTTTAAACAGGGGGCCAGTTCACTGTCCCTCAGATCGTTGGAGGGCCGGACTATAGTTTAAAAAAAACTATGAACAAATTGCTATGCACACTGCACATATCTTATTTTGAAGTAAAAAAAACAAATGGGCAAAAACACCCGCATGTGGCCCTCGGGCTGTAGTTTGAGGACGCCTGATCCAGACTAAGCACCTGGCTCTTCAAAAAAGCAGCAGCACTCTTTGCTTTGCATTCTGTTTATAATAACAGATGGTAAAACCATCAAAATTATAAAAATGAATGAAGGAGCTCTTAATGACTGATTAGGAAAGGTTATTAATTTGAGGCAAAAGCTACATCAAATGAAACACTAGATTTATTTAGCCAAGTCTGGCTGAACAAGTATATAATTATGTAGTTAACAGCTTTACAGAAGGATTTACTAAAAAGTATGCTACTGTTTGCTTGAATTTCTCTAGGTCCTAGCCTATCTTTTGTCACTAAAATAGCTTTTTTTTTCAGAGACAGGGTCTCACTCTGTCACCCAGGCTGAAGTGCAGTGGCATCAGCATAGCTCACTACAGCCTCAAACACCTAAGCTCAAACGATTCTCCTGTCTCAGCCTCCCGAGTAGCAGGGACTATATGGCACACGCCACCACAACCAGCTAATTTTCCTATTATTTTATGGAGATGGGGTCTTGCTCTTGGTCAGACTCATCTCGAACTCTGGGCCTAAAGCAATCCTCCCACCCTGACCTCCTAAAGTGCTAGGATTATAGGTGTGAGCTGCCACTTCCAGCTGAAATAACTATTTTATATAATGCAATTTTTGATAACACAAGGCAGGTCCTTAGGAACAAGACCACTTCTGAAATCGTATTTGTTTATATTTATCATTAACTTTAGTAACTAATAACATTAAATGCAAAATTAATAGCCATCAATAAAGGAAATTTAATTTCATTTGTCCTGCATGGATTTCATTCATTCTTTCATTTATGATACTTTTTGTCTTCATCCAGAAACATCTAGCATTTAGCAAGATTGCTGTGGTAGCAATCTTGATTTGGGTATTACAGGAAAAGATAAACTATAAAGCCACATTTTGAAAACTGTCATATTCTTTACACATGTAAATGCTTTACGCAAAGGCTTTACTAATAATTTAATTACTTCAGTATCAGTTCAGATTATAAGATACAAATATGCAATGTTCTGTTCTATGGGATTAAATTGTTTCTAAGTAACAAAAGGACTTTAATAAGCTTTTTTTTTATGGATAAAAATAAACAAACATCACACCTCCTAGCATTCAAGAACAATAAGACACCAAACATTTCTAAGCACCTACTATAGGCCAAGAAGGCAAGTGCTAAGAACTGAGGATACAATGGTGAACAAGATAGATTTTGTCTCATAGAGCTTATATCAGGGGCATAATTAACCAAAGGGCAGTATCTGAGATTGTAAATCAGATATGTAGTTAAAATAGATTACTCCTCAACTTAGAACATATAGTGGAGCCACAAATTCTTTCCTCAGATCGCAAAATTTAAAGAGAAAAGCAATGAAAGAGAGATGCTCAAAACTGGAGAAAATAAGAGAAGGAATGGGCACAAAACTATAGATATGCTTCAAGGTCTACAAATGTGTTTCGCTAAAATACAAGTTAAGAATTTACAAGATATTTATAAACCTCCATAAGATAAATCACCAATGATGACAAAATCTCAAAATATTTATACGAAGTGGATGGGATGCAAAAATTAGCCTAGACAATTAAGTTTCAAAGAAATATTCATTAATTTGTCTAATAAAATAGTATTTTTAATGCATTCTTCATTGGAGAAACTATACTTCCTTATTATCTCTTTCTTTTACATAGCATCTAAAACATAGCATCTTGGGTCAGGCGCGGTGGCTCATGCCTGTAATCCTAGAGCTCTGGGAGGCCGAGGAGGGAAGATCGCTCAAGGTCAGGAGTTGGAAACCAGCCTGAGCAAGAGTGAGATGCCGTCTCTACTAAAAATAGAAAGAAATTAATTGGCCAACTAAAAATATATAGAAAAAATTAGCCAGGCATGGTGGCACATGCCTGTAGTCCCAGCTACTGGGGAGGCTGACGCAGAAGGATCACTTGAGCCCAGGAGTTTGAGGTTGCTGTGAGCTAGGCTGACACCACGGCACTCTAGCCCAGGCAACAGAGTGAGACTATGTCTCAAAAAAAAAAAACAAAAAAACATAGCATCTTAAATAGGCCAAAGAGTTTAGAACAGAGGTGGGAGAAAACTGCCTGTTAGATATAGACATATGATTTGATAAAACACAGAATCTTAAAATTGTTTTTAAGGATCCTGGAAATTCAAAGGCCAGAGATATCACATTACAAAGTAAGAAGGACACTGCCCTTGGAAAGCAAAGTTGAGATGAGACTGAATATTAGTTTAAACAACATTCACCAGTGTTATAAAACTCAGAGGCCACTAACAGAAAACAATTTTCTTCTGAGCCACGTTAAGTAATAATTAAATCTGGCTTAAATTGAAAAAATATAAATAAAAAAACCAATTTGTCAGCTATCTGTAATTAAAACCTACATCAGAAATGTTTAAAAAGTAATGTAGCTGGGCTTCTACCCAGAGATTCTGTGGCATAGTATTAAAATAGTTGGGACAGGGGGAGGAATAAGAAAAAAAGGAATAGTGTAGAAAGCAAGGAATAAAGGAATTTATAAAAACCAATAGAGTAGTTCAAGAAACCAAGTTCAAGAAACCTGACCAACTCAGGTCAGGTCTAATTAAACAGGCTAATACAGCTGTAAGACTAGAATATGCCAACCTTTAAATGTAAAGATTGGTAAAATATTAATTGTTGAAACTGGATTGTAGGTATGTGGGAGTCCATTATTATACTTTTGAACACATTTAATATTCCCAAAATGAAATTTTTAAAAATATTAATAATTCCATCAATCTGGTGTGGTACCTTCTGAAGAGGAAATATGAAAGATTGTGGCTATGAGAATTATGAATTTGCATATGTGGGTTTTAAGTAAAATAGGAATCTTAAATAAAGGCAATATGTGATCAATCTAATTCCAAAGAAACAAACATTGAAAAAGTACCATTTTCACATTTGAACATAAATAAATATATAATTTAATATGCATGGTAAGTGATAACACTATTTATATTAACTCCAGTTTTAATTTATGATGAGTAGCTTTTCTCAAACCATCCATAACTGAGAAATCAACATAAAGGCTATGACATAAACTTCCTCGAAAAGTAAAGTTAAAGTTTTTAATTTTGTTTTGTTTTTTAGACAGTCTTGCTCTGTCACCCTCGCTAGAGTGCAGTGGCATCATCATAGTTCACTGCAACCTCAAACTCCCGGGCTCGAGCAATCGTCCTGCCTTAGCCTCCCTAGCAGCTGGGACTATAGGCATGTGGCAGGGTTTTGTCTTCTATTTTTAGTAGAGACAGGGTCTTGCTCTTACTCAGGCTGCTCTCAAACTCAGGGCCTCAAGTGATCCTCCTGCCTTGGCCTTCCAGAGTGCTAGGATGACAGGTGTGAGCCACTGTGCCCAACTGAAGTTATGGTTTTAAACATTATATAACTTAATATACAGATAACAAATACATCTAATTTGCTTTGACTTTAAAAAGCAAATTTATCAGTTTGCTTTATCGATTGATTTATCGGTTCTAAAACTTTATCCTAAATTCAAAGATTAAATAATTAATAAAATGACGCTTACCTCAGACATTCATTAAGAACCTTGGGCTCATCTGGCTGTACATCTTGAAAAGAATCTTTTTTCACACCCTGTGTTGTGATGTCTTCGCATTTAAAATTTTTACACAATGGATCTTCCATTTGTTGGGGAGTCTTAATAACAAGAAAACACAAAATTTTAACAGATTTCATTGAAAAATTTTGTCCAATTTGAGTGCATATAAGGAAAATGGTAAAAATGTCAAAATTATAAAATGATATTCAAAAGATATTTTTATTTTCTTTGGCTATCTTAGAAAATTTCATAAGCCATAACTTTATCATATCTCAAAGCCTTTATTCTTTTTCTCCCAATCAGAAAGCAAGTTGGCCGGGCTCGGTGGCTCATGCCTGTAATCCCAGCACTCTGGGAGGCCGAGGCGGGCGGATCGCTCAAGGTCAGGAGTTCGAAGCCAGCCTGAGCAAGAGCGAGACCCCGTCCCTACTATAAATATAAAGAAATTAATTGGCCAACTAAAATATATAGAAAAAATTAGCCGGGCATGGTGGCGCATGCCTGTAGTCCCAGCTACTCAGGAGGCTG
>CAUYPO010075410.1:0-21098 GCA_963574435.1 Cheirogaleus major
ATCATTTGAGCCCAGGAGTTTGAGGCTGCTGTGAGCTAGGCTGACGCCACGGCACTCCAGCCTGGGCAACAGAATGAGACTCTGTCTCAAAAAACAAAACAAAACAAAAATTTTAAAAAGGGATTCTCCAACGACTATGGAATAAAAATGAGCCCAGGATCTCCGGACGCTCTGCGAATTAGAGTGGCCCACTTTCGGAGTAGGATGGCCTAGTACAGGAACTCTAGATGTTCCCACTGCTCAAGCTGTCTGGAACCGGGTTATTGGCACCCTTGGACACCCCTGGACAGTTCCTTTATATAGATTCTTGGCTGGGAATTGCTTGAACCCTGCCACCCCGGGGTCCTGTTCTACTCAGGAAAGGGACAGTAGGGTGCTCTTCGCTCAGCGACCACAAAGGCTCTCTGATTCGGGGCCCAAGCCCATACACCAAGGTCCATCCGATGAAGAATTCTTCCTGTCACTTCCCTATAACACTGAGAGTCCACCATCAAGGCCCCCGCTGGTGCCAGACACCCCACCACCGTCAGTATCCACTCCCCCGAGGCCTGATGACCCGAGGCCTGATGACACCGCGAAAGTGACTCCGGTAGCTCACTGCCTTCGCTCTGCTCACAACCATGGCCCAGACCTACAACTACCAATCCGTGAGGTCTGTAGCCAGCTGTGCCCAACCAAAGATGGGTCAATGCAGCCAGGGCCACCGGCACTATACTACCAGCCCTTCTCTACCACCGATCTCTTAAACTGGAAGCAGCACACTCCTTCATATTCAGAGAAGCCCAGCCATAATAGACCTACTGGAAAGCATCTGCCAGACCCATCAACCCACTTGGGGTGACTGTCGGCAGCTCCTCCTGACCCTGTTCAACACCGGGGAGCAACATTGAATCACCACCAGAGCTCGGAGATGGGTGCAAGATAATGCACCAGCAGGTGTCTTGGACCCTGAGGCATGGGCCCAGCCAACAGTTCCAGATGTTGCACCTACGTGGGACTTTAACACTCCAGAAGGATGAGAGGCGCTCAACAGATACCGAGAAGCCCTCCTGCACGGGGTCCAAGAAGGAGCAAAGAAGCTCACCAACATGAATAAAGTAACTCTGGTCACCCAAAAGGCCGACAAAACTCCCAGTGATTTCTACGAACATCTGTGTGAGGCCTACCGAATTTACACCCCTTTTGATCCCGAAGCCCCAGAAAATCAGCAAACAGTGAATGCCACCTTTGTGGCTCAGGCAAGTCCAGACATACAACGCAAGTTGGAGAAGTTAGACAGATTTGCTGGTATGAACATCAACCAGTTCATGGAGGTGGCTCAAAAGGTATTCTGGAACCGGGATCATGGAAGGCCCGGAGGGAGAGTGAAAAGAAGATGGAGCACAAGGCCACGCACCTAGCGGCAGCGCTTAGCGCTCCTGCACCATGCCAGGGCCTGGGACATGGACGGAAAGTAGGCCACGCAAAAGAGGGACGCTGACACGGGACCAGTGTGCATTCTGCAAGGAAACTGGACACTGGAAAAATGAATGTCCACACCGACAACCTCAAGATGGTTATTGGAACGAAAAATACTCCCACCGATCGCCTACCCCTCCCGCTCCTGGAGGAGGTCTATTCCACCCCCTCAGCAAAATCCCATCTGGGGGTTCCAGATGGAACCGGAGACACAGGACTTTATCAGCCTCTCGGGAATAAAGACAGAATAAGACCAACCAGGCTCCCTCAACCTTGGCCCCTGGGAACCCATGGTCACAATGGATGTAGGGGGCCAGCCAATGACTTTCATGGTAGATATGGGAGCCGAACACTCGGTAGTGACTACCCAGGTGGCTCCTCTCACTGGATGGGAGACAACAATAATTGGGGCCACTGGTGGCCAGCTGGCTAGGCCTTTCTTCCAGGCCCGATCATGCCAGCTCGGGGGACACCAAGTGACATACAAATTCCTCTATCTCCCAGACTGCCTAGTTCCCTTATTGGGACGGGACCTCCAGCACAAATTGGGGGCCCAGATCACCTTTCGTCCCGAAGATGGCACAGACCTGTCATTGGCAGCTCCACAGTCCTTGATAATGGCAGTCACTGTCCCCAGGGGCAATAGAGGTAGACCTTGTCAAAAGAAAGAAAAAGAAAGGAAGGGAAGGAAGGGAAAGAAAGAGAAAGGAAGGAAAGGAAAGGAAAGAAGGAAAGAAAGAAGGATAAAAAAAGAAAGAAAGGAAGAGAAAGAAAGGAAAGAAGGAAAGAAAGAAGTGTTGTTTAGTTTCCAAATAAATGGAGTGGCGCCTCCAGGGCCGCCGGGCATGCGGCTGCAAGGTGCATGGGCGCAGCACCGCCCATTGGGCCTGCAGAATCCTTACACCAATAGCCACATTTCAGCAGTCAAAGGAGAAACCCCCCCAACCCAAGTTTTGGGATAACTTCCCGACAATATGAGCAGAAGACAAACCCCCCCGGACTAGCAGTTGGAAGGGCTCCAGTCATGGTTGAGCTAAAACCCGGAGCACAGCCCATCTGCAAAAGGCAATATCCTCTCCCTAGGGAAGCACGGAAGGGGATCCAAGCTCACCTAGACAACTCTTCAGGAAGGCATCCTGAGAGTCCCCATGGAATACCCCGCTGCTCCCAGTAAAGGAACCTGATGGGACTTACCGGCCTGTCCAGGATCTCCGGACGGTAAACGAAGCCACGGTCACCCTCCATCCAGCAGTGCCAACCCCCACACACTCCTGAGCCACATCCCTGGGGACACCAAGTGGTTCAGATGCCTGGACCTGAGGCGCAGGAGCTGAAGTGACGATCTGAGCAGGAAGAGGGCTTCCGAGATCTGCAGAATCAGCTACACCGATCTCCGGCCCTAGGGCTGCCAGATCACACTAAAGACTCTAACCTGCTTGTTAATGAATATGACCATGTGGCAGTGGAGTCCTAACGCAGGCCGTGGGACCCTGGCAAAGACCGGTGGCTCGTCTGTCCAAGCAGCTCGATGTGGTGGCCCCAGGATGGCCCTCCTGTTTAAGGGCAGTGGCGGCAACGGTCCTCCTTCTCAAAGAAGCTGAAAAGTTCACACTGGGTGGACACACTTGAGCTCACATCCCCCACACGGTCATCCAACTCATCACAGCTTAGGGCACCACTGGCTCTTTAGCAGCCGGTTAGCCCAATATCAAGGACTGCTCTGTGATAACCCACAGATAACCCTGGAGGCTGTGCGGACCTTACACCCCACGCCCCTCCTGCCCATCGATCCAGGACTCCCAGACGGACGGCAGCAGTTGCGTCCCGCACGGGCAACGGAAGGCAGGATACGCAGTCACAACTATGGGCAGTGACAACGGGCGAGCTTTACGGCGGACATCACGCAGACTTTAACAAAGGCATTGGGGATTAAGTGGAAGCTCCATAAGGCATATAGACCCCAAAGTTCAGGGAAAGTAAAGCATATGAACCACACCCTTAAAACACCCTTGCAAAGATGTGCCAGGAAACTGGGCTGCCCTGGGGGGACTTACTCAACCTGGCTCTACTCAGAGTCAGATGGACCCCAGGACCATCAGGATAGTCACCCTTTGAGATTCTCTATGGAAAGCCCCCACCCATAATCTGGCTGCTTAAGGGAAACATTACCCAAATAGGAGAAGACACTCTACAAGCTCAGCTTGTTTCCTTGTCCAAGGTTCTGAACAGAATTCACTGCAAAGTTATAGAAAGAACGACCATAGCAGGGGGTACCCTGTCCACTCCCATCGCCTGGGAGATTCTGTATGGGTCAAAGATTGGAGAAAGACGCCGCTTGAGGCCACCTGGACAGGCCCCCACACTGTAGTCTTAACCACACCCACTATGTTGAGTTTGCAGGAATAACTCCCTGGGTCCACCACACCCAAGTAAAAACAGCATCATCTGAAGAGGACCAAGACACCTGGATGGCAGAGCAGGACCCAAAAGAGCCACTAAAGATCCGCCTCTGATGCACTGACCTGATGACCACACCCAAGCCTGAGTGACTAGACTGATTTCCTACATCCCCATTGGCTTATCAGGACTATTGGCCCTACTACTGGGCATTGGACTATTGGACTTTTCTCCATAGCCCCCAAGACTGGGGGACGGGTAAAAGATTGTGTTTTGTCATATTGTATTGGGCTATAGCAGGGCCCCTATTTCTAATTTGTATATTCCTATAGACAACCAACCTTATATGGGATACAGGTCATTGACACAAGATGCAACTAAAAATCTTAACATTGGTTTCCTTGCTCACACACAAAAATACTCAAAACCCATGTTCCCCTTCTTGTCACAAATATGTGAGGAGAATTAATGGCATGGAAACAGGGCCTTATAGGACTTAAGAGTTCCAGGCTCAAACCACAGCCCCTACACCAGAATGTGTCACTGGCCTACAAAAATGTATCCACGGAACAAAAAATACTGGGAAGGGCACTTAATAGGAGATACTTGGTGGGGAAGACGAGGAGACATAGTTTGTTGGGTTTATGGAGCAGGGCTCCCAATAAAACAAGATGCAGATCAAGGGGCGGGCACCCCAAAGGCCAATTTCCTTCCCTTCCAAAACTCTGCCAAGTCCCGCCAAGAGATAGCCTGGCTTGTTAATAGCACACTCAAGGCATTACCTAACCAGACACAATGTTGGATCTGCCTACGCCTACCCCTCAATAGGCAACTATACCTGGGGATTCCAATACCCACAGGTTGGAGAGCCCCTGCGCCAGAACCCAACAAAACCCTCCTAGTTGGACCAGTGGTGACATCCGATGGTGTACGCCTGGCCAGATCATTTAATGTCACTTGCCTCCTCAGCTCAAGACGGAGCAAGCCTGTAGGGACTCTCCCAGGCAATCTATGTGATAAAAATCACACCTGCAGCTCAAATATTCTTTGTCCCAATGAAAGCATGTTCTTCCTATGTGGTAAAACTTTGTATCTCTGTCTTCTGGACGGTTGGACCGGGGTCTGTACCCAGATATTCCTGGTCCCAGATGTTTCAATCTACAATACTTCCCAAATCGAATCGGCCTTAAACCCTCCCCTAAATGTCTGGAAAAAACGCGCAGTCCCTCTGCGCGCCCACTCCTCGCAGGGGCAGGCATTTCAGCGGGCACGGGAGCTGGATTTGGGGGATTAGGGACCTCACTACACTTTTACCAAAAACTATCCCGGGAACCGGCAGATGACACTGAACGAATAGCAGACTCCATGGCTACCCTCCAGGGTCAACTGAACTCCTTAGCAGCAGTGACTCCTCAAAACCGGAGAGCTCTAGATCTCATGACCCCTGAAAAGGGGGAACCTGCGTATTCCTGGGGGAGGAGTGTTGTTACTATGTCAACCAATCAGGGATAGTGACAGAAAAGATAAACGAACTAAGAGAAAGAGTCCAACGAAAAAGACAGGAAAGCCAAAACTGGTTAGGGTTCCACTTGGGGCAATGGTCTCCCTGGTTACTCCCTCTTGCTGGTCCCCTCATAACCATTCTCCTTGTCACCACAGGGCCCTGCGTTCTCAGCCAGATCCTTAAGTTTATAGAACCTACAGTCACCCGAAGGACCACAGCCCGCATCATGGCCCTCCAAGAATACTGTCCACTGAACAAGTTAGGTGATGCCCTCTATCCATTCAATCATCCCAAAGACATTGTGAGGAGGTACAGTTTTGTAGGTAGAGAAACTCAAAGGCCACAGAGCTGGAAAGTGGCAGAACTGGGACAAACCCACACCTGACTGCAAAGCCCTTTCTCTTAGCAATACGGCTTCTGTGTCTCTTTGACATCACTAGAATCCCCAAATCCATCGTGTGCGGACTAAGAAATATATACATATTCCATAGAGAATGATGACATGCGTATTCATCTAGAAATCATTAATGCATTCCTTGGAGATTTTTTATTATAATATCAATCAAGTGTGTACCAAAATTACATCTACTCAAAAACACTGGGGTCCTGCAGTCTTTATTGCCTGTCCTCTGCGTTCAGGACTGATTTGTTAGTCATATGCCACTACTCGTCTCTTGATGTTGTGTTTTTTATGTTGTTTCTTCAACCAGGTAAACTACTAGCAAGTGGGACTGAAAAAAATAGGGTGTCTTTTGAGTCCTGCCTGGCCCTACTCCAGGGTCTCACACTTAACAGATGCTCTGTAGATACACGTGGAGCTGTCGGTCGATCACAACAGCTTCTGTGATATTCCTCACAAAGGCCCACAGAGTGCTTAGTCGGAAGTCTCCTCCCCTGTTTTGCACCGGGGTGCTCTGCTGAGGCCTGCACACTTCCAACAGCACCTGGGCTGTAGTGAAAATAGCTACCATATTTTGAGCACCTACTGTGTACTGGGCCTTATCCTTGGCTGAGGAGTAAGCAAAGCACAGAGCTCAGCTAGTGGGCACGTATGTATTTCGTTACTACAAGGGCCTGGAGGACAGCAGCATCTCCTTTTACTGATGGAGAAGTTGTAGTGGGGTAAAGCTGAAACAAAGGTTTATCTCAGTGTATTTTGATTTGTGAGTAACTACCCATTATTGGGTTAGTGGGTAGCAAAATGTATTTAGTGAGTTATAACTAACATTTATTTTAATGGATTGGTTTGGGATGGAATCATCAGAGTACATAGCATGTAATAAAAGTATTATTTGCTGAAATTTTTGTTTCATTCACATGCACACACATACACACAGACATCGAGTCACAGGGTATTTCTTACTGTGGGTCATGTCCAAAAACATGTGAAGATCACTGGTTTGTCCAAACCCCAGCCTGTTCTTCTATTTTCTATACTGCCCCTCAAAGAAAATTTCCCAAATTACTCCAAGCCTCCTTGAACATGTTCAACATTTCACTGAACATTTTTGACCCTGATTCCACTTCAGAATCTGCTGCCAGGCTCAGGCAGCGTGGATGTGCCCCGGGCTCCCTCCCCTGGAATGCGGCGTTTGGCTGGCGCACTGAAGAACCTGCTCCCGTGCTGACATTTGCAGGCAGCTACTCCTCGCCCAACTATTGTCTCATTTGGTTTTACCAACCCAGAGACATGTGCAATTAAGCTCCATGACAACCACCAAGATAGGATGGAGATCTTTTAACTTTTGATATTACTTAATAATAATGGAATGACAAATGGCACAAGAAAAAGGGCAGACAATACCACCTAATGCTCTTGAGTGCTAGAACCATGGTAACATATCGGCCACGTTGCTCTCAAGCCTTTTAGCAGGGAGCTGCTAAGACTCCAGACTGAAGATACAAGATGATATCTAAAGTATCCAAGACCCTATGTGGCCCTTACCTCTGAGCCAAACTTCTCATCTTGCATTTGTGATCCACCTCTGCGCAGCACTAGGCATTTGGCAGCTCCTCGTGTCTGAAGGAGAGGATGGGATGGGGAGAAGCAGTGGGTGGGTCCGTGGAAACAGCACTGTGATGCCAGCGAGAAGCCCGAGTCTAGCCCCAGCCCTTTCTCTCCGTACACGTGGCCTTGAGCAAGTCATTTGGTTTCTGTGAGCACCAGTTTCTTCCTCTGAAAATGAGAAGTAAAAGAATTCACCTGACTTATGGAATTACAAAGATTATTTAAGATCATATAAGGGAAAGCCATTTGCACATATAAGGCGCATTTCCAAGTTTAGGTGATGGTAGGAAAGCATTAGTAAAGATAGTAGTAGCAAGAGCGATAGCCAGTGTTTCCTCTAGGCCCAAAGTTCTGTTGACATCAGAAACTTGGTAAAGCACAATTATAATTACAGTATAGTCTCAGTTATAAGAGACAAAACATACAATACACTAAATTATACACAATAAAATATGTTAGAAGGAAATACATCTATATGTTAGCAGTGATCGACTTGGGATGGTGGGGTGGTGGCTTTTCTTCCTATTTCTATTTACCTATATTTTCAAATTTTTATATGTGAACATATAAATATATTTTAATAATAAAAAAGTTATTAAAGTTAGATAAAAGATAGCATTAATTTTAAAATAAGGAAGAGAGTTAGAAATTGCTTGAGAAGACCCAGGGATTCCAGAAAAGGAAAATCTATGGAGTTGTACTTACATTTGCACTGACGTTGCCCCAAAGAAGGCAACATGAATATGTGAGTCACTAGAAAGTTATTGTTATTGCAGTAAAAATATCATATTCATTAAATTTGACCATAATGTTATTCACATTTCTCCTTCCTAGCTATGTAACTAGTGAAGGTTAAAAACCTTCTGGAGTTCCATTTCCTCGGCTGTAAAACGGCAGGACTTGGTGAAGATTGAATGAGAGCATGTACATGAAGCCCCCACTTGTTCCCCTCCCGTTGTAGCGAGGATCTTGCCATGTCTTTTTACTGGAACTCCTTGTTTTATTTGGGACTCTTACTTGTGAATAACTAAAATCAACGGCAACTAGCTTAACCAAACCAAAATTTAAAAAAGGAAAAAATGAAGGCAAATGTACCAGAAAGACACAGGCGCATCTCACAGATGGCAGTTCAGGGGCAGAGTCCGGCTCCAGGGCACCACGTGGCACCCGAGCCAAGGACCAGCGAGCTGCCTCCACGCAGAGAGCAGCTCCCACGTCTGTCTCTGGGGCCGCGAGTCTTTACGTCGTCACTCTCCGAGATGCCTGTTCTACCTTTCACCCCTGCAGACGGGCGGTGGGCAGCCTCCCCTCATTATGCAGCCTCCCCTCATTATGCAGCCCACAGCCCTGAGTGTCCTCAGTGCCAGCTTCTCTCAGAAACTGACAAGAAGGTGCTCACTCTTGCGGCTTAGTTCATGGGAAGAGGCAGCTGATTGGCCAGCGTGGGTCGGCATCTACCCCAGGTCCAATCAACTCTCTTTTGTTCTATTTTCAGGAGACTTGGGCCCTCTCTTCAGAAAAATGCACATACATGCCATTTTTGCACATAATTTCAAGGGGCTCATAGATCCTCTAAAGCACACAGATAAGCCATGGATCCTGGGTCGGGAGAGTCTGATTGTTATAACTCATAAAGTGAAAGACGCTGGAAAGTGATGCATGAATATAATTTGCACAAGGTAAATGCTCCTATTGCAGAGGTACTTCTTATAACCTGATCATAACAAAATGCTCCTTGGATACAGACACAGCAACAGCCGTTATATTTTGCCTCTAATTTCTAACTCACGGTGGCAACCAAGTGACTTTACAGACCCTTCCCACATGTGCCTGTTAGCACAGTGCCCACCGGCAGCGCCAGCAAACGTTTCCATGGGGTTGTTTGGCTGTGTCACTTGCTGCTGCCTCCACACTCACACACGCCCACACTGTCCTCTTAAGATGTGTGTGAATTCCATTCTGCTTTCCTGTTTTCCACCTAGCTGCTGTGAGATATGGAACCCCACATGAGCCACTTCCTAGCCACGCTTTTTTGTCTGTTTCATGTGACTTTCTCACCACACCACCCAAGTTCCATGCTTTGGTCAGGATTCTGAGTCTCAAAAAAACACACAAACAAACAAAAAAACCAGAAATATAACTCCAACTGATTTGACAAATCAGTTATTATGCAAGTATTAACTTACATAACTGAAAAGTCCAAAGTAAGTAGAACTGACATTAGGTGCAACTGCATCCAGGCAATCAAAAAACGTCACCCAGACCAACCCACATCTGTCCTCTCATCTCGTGGTTGGCTTCGTCTCATACAGGACCTATCTATCCACAGTGACCTCCTGCCAGCTCTGGATCTATGTTCTCCTTTTAGCTAGCATCTTCAACAGGAGAGCCCTCCATCTCAAAGTTCCAAGAAAACTGAGTCTCATTCAGGGAACTTGAATCGGGCGCACAGCCCGGAGCCAATCACCATGGCTCGGAAGATGGAAGGTGCCGGTCGGCCAGGCCAAGGTCATGCGGTTGCTGCATAGTCCACTGCAACTACCTGCTCACCAGTGGGGCTGCCCCACCACAACCACATGGAGCGAACAGCAGTTCTTCAAAGGACAATCAGCACTATTGTCGGGAAAAGGAGGGATGAAAAGTAGGCACAAAAAAGCATGAGGTCCCATGACTTTATTTAATTGCCATTTCCTTTACCCTCCGTTCTCTTCTTGCAATCTCAGCTTCATAGCATCTCCTCACACCTCAGGGCAAAACCAGCTACATTAAGTTCAGCCCTCACCTGAGGATCCTCCACTGCAATGGTAGTGCTCTCTAGTGTCAAATGGAACTTACGACGGCCCCCACAACTCCTGGGTTCCCAGAAGGGCCAGCGACAGTGAGAGTATAACCTAGCACCCTCCAAAACTCACATCCTGGACGAGAACGTAGATTTGTTTTCAGTGTTAGGTCATTACTACTGGTTTTATAACCTCAAGAGAGAATTCTGTGTATGTGTGCCTAGGTTTCACAGCTCGTGACTCAGGAAGCAGAGCCATGTGCTCATAATTAAAGATAATTAGAAGGAATATAGATGTGACCTAGAATTTTTTCTAGAGTCCCACAAAAGGGGTTCTGATCAAGCCTACGATGTTTCCATTTTTTTCTCATTGTACAATAACCAATGTAAGTTGAGCTATACAACGTCTTCTCTAAAAGCTTAAGAAGAAGTGGTTAAATTCACTTTCCAAGCCCTATTTGACACTAACACTTGCCCCGCCTACTTCACAGTGGGCTCCAAGAAGCAAATGAGATACTGTCTGTGCATGTACTGTGGAAATTATAAAGTGCACTTCCAAAGCAAGCTATTATTACTAAATAACAATTAAACAGTCATTTATTAAATTATTCAACAATTATTTACTAACTATGTACCATTTGTCAAGCATGACAGCATTTGTTAGGGCTACAAAAATGAGTACGACAGTCTCATTTCTTGTAGCAGGAAGCAGACACAGGAGCAGTCCATAGCACGGTGGGATCAGAGGCAGGAGCAGATGTTGCAGCAGCTCCCAAGTCACCTTGGGGGGATTCCCTAGAAGAGAGGGCATTTGAAATTTGCAAAGAATTGGTATCATCATACCAGCTGGAGCAGGACAAAAGCAATGTACGATGTACCTGATCACAGTGGGAGCAAAGACACAGAGGTAGTGGAAAAGCCCAGGCCAGGCGGAGATGTGTCCAGGACTTTCTGGTGGTTGCCGGCTTATGATCTGTGCTTACGTACATCCACCATTCCCAGTTCCCTGGTCTTCACTTGACTTGCTGCCGTTTTAAATAACACCATGGCTAAATATTCTTTGTCATCTAACATTTGCTGTCATCTGTCTTTCATTCTTTATTGTTTTCCTTCTTAGGTTTTTAAAATTTTTTCTTCTTCTTTCATCATAAATTATCCATGACCATTTTGTCTAGTCAACCTTAAGGGAAAGACCCAGCTTTTCTCATTGGCTGCAGAACTAAAAAGTACTTTTCCCAAAAATTGTTGCTTTACATTTGGGACCTTATTACCAACGACCAAAAGCAGCTAGAACTTTCCTAATTGTGCTTTGTTAAGGAAAGATTAATTTCTTGCAGATACTTTCCTCTAAGTATGGCAGAGTGACATTCCACACAGGCAGGTACATTTCCCCTGCATAGGCGGAAACCCAGTGTTCGTCATGACTGCTCACCCGAGTTCACTAGCCACGGCTTCCAGGTGCGCAATCTCAGCCATCAGCGGAGCTCCTGTTTTCGTATCAGCTATGTTGTCCCAGAGGAAATTCTCTACGTTTCTTCTCAACCCATATGTGAATTCTCTGCCTCAGTCTCTCCATCTACAAAACTGGTTGACCTAGTCCTGCTCCTACCATGAATGTCCAGAATAAATGAACTTGTCTTTTATGACCAATATGTCACTTCCAGGTAGGGAAGTCCCTTTTGCCTTTACAAGACAGAGAGAGGGAGCGCAAAGGTGCGTGCGCATGCCACTCTCGATCGATGTGGATCATGGGGACCGTGAAGCATCTTCATTGCAGTCAGCCACGGAGCCAAGCCCCGGGGCTTTTGTTAGCTGGACAAATGCAGCCCACACTTCTGGTCAGTCGGGGTGATGTCAGGGTCACATCTCTGGCACGTCGAAAGAGGGAAATACTTAGATTCTCATTCTGCATCATGTTTATCCTATTGCGTGAGGAAAGTGAATGAGAGAGAAAACCGAGGGTTTCAGTCAGAAAACAGGAACATCGTCCATCTACAATTTGGAAATAGAAAACGAATCTATCTCCTTTGCAACAACCACACCCAATTAGGAGAGAGGCAGACCATTAAGTCACTAAGCACTTCACCTGATCAATCGCCCATGGAGAAGGAAACAGAACAAACAGAAAAGCAAGCGCCCTCTTACCGTCGCCACTCGCCACTGTCGGAGCAGCTCCGTGAGCTTCAGCGCCTAGCGCCTGCCGCTTCTAATGACATTCTCATGGCTCTGCCCTCAGACAGTCCTGTTCGGCACAGTGGGAGTCAGTCAAGATGTGGCCACGCTGATCCGTGATGAGGCGAGAGTCCACACAGGCTCAGGAGGGACGGAGAGCCGGGGCACGCGGCAGCCGGCCAGGCGTGCGGCGCCCTGCCTGCCCCCGGGGCCTCCGTCAGGGAGCTCATCCAGACTGCTCGCCCTGACGTTTTGCAAGGAAAATGAAGACATCCTGACTTGACACTTGCCTTCGGGAAGACAAGAAGAACGAGGGGGCTGGCGACGAGAGTAGAAAGGTAGGATCTAGAGTTTATCTTGGATACTACAACACGTGCAGAGCAAGGTGAAGAGTGTGTTGCAATCCTCAGCCCTCATCACACACTGGTAGTTTCCAGTAGCTCATCCACTCTTCCTTCAACGAGCAGTTGCTGAGGGCTTGTTAGAAGATGGACCATATCGAGACGAAAGAGCCACCCAAGAAACAGGAGACATGGATCACCTCCAGGGACCAGGTGACGCAGCACAAGAGGCCAAGGGAACGTCCCAAGTGGTGACAAAGAATCCCGGGATGAGGCTGCGCAGCTGGACAAGAGATCAACCGATTCAAACTGGACGAGGAAAGAAGGGGGAGAGACTTGCTCAAGAAGATGAAATTGAGAGTGTGCACACCTAACGAATGTGCTTCGAATGTATTAAGAGATTTACACAACTGGGAGAGAGTTTGGGGCCAAGTTAGTGATAAGTACCTTTAAAACTAAGCAAAGAAAGATAATTATTGACTCTAAAAAAAAAAAACCTGCCAAAAAGTTATGCCACAAGGGAAATAGAAATGGCTCAGCTATGAGTAGGAAGTACATGGTCTTAATCAAGTAAACCCTGTGTATGGAGCAGATCAAACTACCCCATAACGATACTGGGAGGTTGCAGAGAAGGGATGTAGGCTGGAGAAGGGGGGGCAAAAGCTGAAACTCTCATCTCCCATAGAAAGAAGCCAATGGACAATGTCTGCAACTGTGAAATCAAGATGTCACAATGCAAGCATGGCATTTAAAGAAATGCCGGGGAGAAAATCAGTTAGAGGAGCTGGAAATGGTTGTTTTTGGACTGTGGGAGATGAAAAGAAGGAATAACCATATGGAGCTATCTGACTTCCTGAACTTTGTGCATCTAGAACATGGATAAAAATCAAATCTTAAACAAGCAAAATAAAAGCAGCCTTATGAGTCTCAGTGTTGTTTTTATCTTAAGTCACATTGCTAGATAAAATACAGAAATCCCAGTTAAATTCAAATTTCAGATAAACATCAAAAAATTTCTTAGTATAAATAATGTCCCAAATATTACATGGGACATACCTATCTGAATTTCAAATTTAACTGACATTCTGTATTCTTGTCTGCTACATCTGGCACCCCGATCATGAGAACACTGCGTCACTAGATACAATATTAATATGTTGTCACTGCGCCACAGAAGCCGCTTTGTAAAGAACCACAGAGGAAATTTCTTTGAAGTCTCAGGTCCAGAAAGAGCGATTTCATCTCCTGAGCAACTAATCCACTTGTCTTCCCTTTGGACACTGTGAAACATGGAGAAGAATTTATCTGGATTGGAGAAATTTTATCAAAAATGTATAATTCTGATGAATTTTACTCATTGGTCTAAAGCTAACAGAGCCGCCACAAATTTGGTTATACTGGCTGGCTGTAGGCAATGAGGCTACATGAACCCAACAGACTCTATTATCCAAAATAAGAACTGAAGCAAACAGACAAACAAAACCCCTCTGGTTTTCCAGCTAATCATTTTTGATGGTGTAAGAGAAGAATCCAGGGCTGGCTAAACAGAGATTGTCTTCTTCAGAGCTGCTGGGCAGGTGGGTCTGTGCTCGTGGTGGTCCCAGCGGCCAGCCCGTGGGCCTCAGAAGCCAGCATCTTTCAGACAGCACAGAAATATGTCTGGGAACAAAACCTTTTCCGTCCCTTCTGAACACAATGAGCATTAGGCATGAAAACCGGGCTGGCCACTCATTAGCATGCCAGATTTTGCCGTTTATCCCTGTAGGAAGCGCGTGTCTGTCATCAGGGTGATGATATCCTCAGCTGCTGGAGAAGAGAAATAAATTATCCTTTTCATGGCATCCCCTGCCAGCTTGTTAGCATCACTGGCAGCCGCTCAAGGGCAGCTAGAGAGCTGGGAATCCAACGTGGAAAAAGAAAGTTGCCACTTTCGAGCTTACGTTGGGCAGAGTCTTATTTAGAGCAGTTAGCCAGCATCAGTCTTGCTCAAAAGTCCTCCTACCCCCTGGACTCCTGCATGGCAACGCAGAGTGGCGCTTGCCGCTACCACAGCGCTTGCAGTGGGGCAGCCCTTCCGCTCCGGCCCCAGCTAACTGCGAGCAGCATCAGCACGTGTGTTGCCTGCCTCGTGAAGTTTCTGAGAAGCTCCTTAGAAGGCAAGAGGGTATAGTGTCGGGGTTAAGGGGTCTCTCCAGAGTCAGAAGGGCCTGGGGCTTAAAACCTGACTGTATCACTTACTTATTAGCTGGGTTCAACTTGGGCAAGTAGTCTCTTTAAGCCTTGGTTTTCTCATCCGTAAAATGGGTATAATGAGTCCATTTCTCCCCAAGATTATTGTGAGAACCGAATATAAAATGTTGAATGATGCTTGGCATAAAGTCTCATTGAATGTTCTTATTAACTTGCAAACCTTTGAGCTATGCAACCCTCTTATTCCAACCATCCTATCCTATTGCCTTCTAAGCCACACTGAAGGCAGCTAAATGAGCAATCCTTACATTCTGGGCCAGAGAAGACAGGTGGGACAATGTCTGCCGCAGAGGGAGTGTGAGTTCCAGGTCTCAGGCCAACTAGGTGTGTCAAGAAGTGTCCCTAGGACTTCTTCTTCTTCACCCAGCGGGAGAATTACCAATGGCACTGCTGACCAGTGCGCTAGGGTAGCACCTGCCTATCCTAGGCAGTGCACAGGTGGGCCCTTCCTTTCTGCTCACACGACACAGGTGAGACTTAGAGATACAGGCAGCCTCCCAGAGTTCATGGCAAGAGTTTTCCTCAGGCACCTGACTGGAGATGTTGCTGGGGGTACAATGGTTGAGGAGGGTCAGGGAGGTGGGGGTGGGGAGGGGACAAAGAAGGAAAGGCTTGTCCTTGGGTTCTGATGGTCACCTAGCCCATAGTTCCCATCTTCTCCCAGTAACACGATTACTTCAAATCTATTTCCTTATGTCTCAAATATTACATTAGGCAGAAACTACAATTTGCTTACTCTGCTCTCCATTACTCTCCATCTTCCCCTCTGCCTTAGTGATAGGATACCTAATTTTTAGCTATGCACATTCATGCCCAAAGACCAATTTCCCATTTTTCCTTATCATGTTGCTAAATGCTGGCCAAGTAGATGGAATCAGTAGTTCTGTGTAGCACCTTCCAGGAAACTTCCTTAAAAGATAGCTGACATGCCCTTTACCACTTTCTCTCACTTTCTCATTCTTGTGGATTAGAATGTGGACACGATGGCTGGAGCCTAAGCAGCCTTCTTGGGGTAGAGGCCACTTTTTTTTTTTAACACCTGTGCTGTAGGATTTTTTATTTTATTTTTTAGAAGCCACATTCTGATGGAAGAACAGCTGGACAGAAGGAGCCTGGGAGCCCAAGTCTTTGAGGCTTGCTCTGGGCTATTCCTCTAAGACTTCTTTTATGATAGGGAGAACTAGAGTATCTTGTTTAAGCCACTTCTACTTACCTATTTATTTTTATCATATGCACTTGAACTTAATCTTAGCAGATATATCTTCTAACTCAGAAAGAATTATTATAGTTATCACACAACAAGAATGTGCTTTGAATGTATTAAGAGATTTACACAACTGGGAGAGAGTTTGGGGCCAAGTTAGTGATAAGTACCTTTAAAACTAAGCAAAGAAAGATAATTATTGACTCTAAAAAAAAAAAAACCTGCCAAAAAGTTATGCCACAAAGGAAATAGAAATGGCTCAGCTATGAGTAGGAAGTACATGGTCTTAATCAAGTATACCCTGTGTATGGAGCAGATCGAACTACCCCATAACTATACTGGGAGGTTGCAGAGAAGGGATGTAGGCTGGAGAAGAGAGAAGACAACAAGAGAGAAGACTACTTGGATGGTCATAGGACCAAACATTTTTATTCTAGATAATCAGAAAAATAAAAAACTGCTTTTGCATACCCATTCAGAACATCAGACAAACTCTCCCTTGGCCCCACACCCCTTTCTTTTCTACGCTGTTACTATTTCTGAAAGGTCTATTATCTGCCTGGAGATAAACATGATTTTGTTTTAGTCCTTATTGCTTCCACATGAAAGACTTCTCATAAGTTTGGATTTAAAGGCTTTTCTAAATCTTATCTCTCAGTCCTCTCCACTGTTGGGGTAGCACCCTCTAATGTGTCCCCACCAGTCTGGGAAGACGCTCTGAGCACCTGAGTGCCCGCCGCCCTCTCAGGCCCGTGCCACTGTGACTGGCATCTGAGGCTCAACACCTCCTCAGTGGCTTCGTCATAGCAACCCTCTGCACCCAGTCACAGAGTGCACGCTGGCCTCGCAGCCCCGGAAGCCGGCTCGCCCCGTCACTTGGAGGCCCCGCTCAGTTCATTTTGGCTGTTTGTCGTGCTGGCGCCTGCTAAGCCAGTCCACACAGCTCATGTAGCACAGTCACCCCTTATCAGTCCGTACCCTAGATCTCAAATCCCCAAGAAATCAAAGCAGGCACATAGGAAATGAAGCCATTATCAGACTTAGGCTCTTCTGTCTCCTTATGTCGGGAGTTTATGGGGACGGTATTGGGACGCCTGTCTGCTTCCCGTCTCAGACGCACGCCCGCAGCGGCCTCAGGGTGAGTCGCCATGTGGAGCTGGAGGCGGAGGAGGACTGCCGTGTTTCTCAAACTCCCTGGCAGCACACCTCACCTATGAAACCCCAAATTCCCTCATTCAAGCTCAGACCCACTGGACGAGAATCTCCGGGGAGGGCCTGGGAAGCTGTGCCCGAAACGAGCATCAGGGCAGCAAGGGAGCTGCCCACCCAGGCTGCCACCACAGCCATCACCGCCGAGGCAAAGGAGCTTGCGAGAGTGGCTTGGGCAAGTGATGTAGCTTCTCAGAGCCTCAATTTCCTCACCTCTAAAATGGGGATAACAAGTCCAACCTTTCAGACTGTGGTCAAGTCTGGAAATCAGGTCTATGGGGAACGCCCGGGGCTTACTTAGCATGAGCACAGCCAGCGGCAGCGATCAGCGTTGTTATGTGAGGACGATTTTTATGAACCCAAAGAGGTCTTAATTTGTATTCAAGAACGAGGAGGCTTTGATTTCACACAAGAGACTGCATTTCCCCTACCTTCAGCACTCCCGGGAGCTGGCTCGGCAGAAAGAGCCCTCAGGCGGCAGAGAGACCTTTCCCGTCTCACACAGACACGGGGTGGAGGCCGTGAAGTTCCGTGGCACAGTCCAGTCCACGAGGCCAGACTTTCAGCCACATTTGTATCTAAGGCATCTGCTCATTTTTGTCTGTGATGTGCTTTCCAAGCACCAGGCTGGTAATTTCTCTGGGGGTGATACCTGGGGTGCCGCCTCGCTCACGCAGGAACCCCCTACTCATATAAACCAATGCAAGTTTCAGGTCTCTGGGAACTTGAACCTGGCCCACAAATCCAAAGAGAAATTTTTTGTCCTAAATCACCTTAATTTCTCTGTCTGGTCTTTTCTGATGCTGGACCTCTGGCGCTTCACAGGCCCTGCCTGAATCCCTTCCGGGCCTTGGCCTCCTCCTCGCCATAGCTGCGCCAAGGCCCAGACTCGGGAATTTGGGCTTAGTAGTTTGGAGAACTTGCAGGGAGCCAGGCAGGTCTGACTTCTCTTCCCTCCTCAGAATAATGTGAAGATTCTAAGTGGACACAAACGTTATTCCCTCAGCCTACCCTGACTTTCCCGCTGGCATGGATCTAAACAACTGACAATATGACCATTTAGCAGCAAAAAGATGACCATCAGGACATTGGCTGGGCATGAAGCCCTCTATTATAGGCAAAGTACAAGGTGAATTAGGGGCAGGGCGCGGGAGGCATGTGAGTTATATCAATTGGGAGTCTTCAAAATTCTAGGCACAGTATGAGCATTGTCATTTAATCTTCCCAACTTCCCTATGAAATGGGCTTTATCCTACCCATTTTACAGACGAGAAAACAGGCATATCTCTCAGACAAATTGCTCAAGGTCACACAAGCAGTACAAAGAGAAGCTAGGATGCATATCTGTAACTATTTAATCCCAAACCATGCCTTTCACTCTCTATGACGCCACTTCTAACAGTAGAAAAGGGAAGAAGAGAATTAAGAAATCCACAGACAAACATTAAAATAAAATTTTTAAAAAGCATTTCTAAAGAAACTAAACTGAAATCTAAACTTTGTTTAGATTCTTCCTGCCTTCTCTTGAATAAACAGTTGAATCTTAAGTCAGGGTTATGGGTCAAATATTAGGACCTTCCTCTTCAGCCCTTGAGCCAGGACGAGTCCTTTCTGTTGCCCAGTCTGCAGGACAAGGCTGGCCTGGGCCTCCCTGGAAGGCTTCTTCTGACCTCTGGAGCAGAAGTAGGCAAACTTTTCCTTAAAGGGCCAAAGAGTAAATATTCCGTCCATATGGTCTCTGCGGCGAGTCAGCCCTGCCCTTATAGGGTGTCTGGCACAGACAACACAAAGTGGGTGGGCAGGCCGTGTGGCAGCAGCATCAACAACAGTAAACAAACGTAAATAGCCATAATTTGCCAACTCCTGCTCTCGCGGAATAAAGTTCTTTCTTACCTGTTTTCCAAGCTCATGTCTGTACCATCAAAATGTACATGTATTGATTGTGAATGTATAATCATGGGAGCCAGATGTTAGCAAAGCACTATGCCTCTTAGACAAAAATGGAAGCACATGCAGAGGCAGGCCTGTGTGCTACACAGTCTCTCCAGAGAGATGAAGTGCCCTTATCGTGCTAAAGCAGTTTAGTTTATGAATTGCCTTACCTTTCTCTATTTTCCACCCCTATTCTATACCACATCATGCCAGACGGAGATCCTGGCCCCCTTTCTCTTAATGCATGCATGCAACACACGCATCACTACACACACGCACACACTCCCGCTCATACAGAGCTCTTCGTGCACCAGACTGTCCCCAGGGGGACATGGATGCCGGGTTGACACTGAAGCAATTCAAACTACTTAACATTAAATATGTTATCCTTGTTCTCAAAATTCCTTTGGTCACTTTCTCCCTAAGTTCTAGTCTCCTGCAATATTGATTGTTTGGCCTGCTGTCTTCGGAAATATCTCCTGCCGTGTCACGTAGAGCACCGAAGGCCTTATCTCAGCCCGCCCCAGCGCCTCCCTTTGCACAGCTCGGCTGGGAGATGCACCGCCTTCCCGCTCTCACCCTCCCGCCAGCCTGTGCGAGAGACGGGGACAGCTTAGAAACATGCCAGCACGTTTCTTGAAACCACCTGCCCCTTTAAACTCAAAAGCTGTTTTAGTTATGAATAACACTTTTTTCTCTATGACATAAATTAAAAACCAATCTATCTGTGAAGCTACTTTGGGGTTTGAGCAATACAAGTAAATTTGAACATAAACAGGAAGGGGGAGTTATCAGAAGTATAAAAAGGAAAAGCTGAACATTGGTCTCAGGAAGGCAGAAACAACGGCAAGAGCCTGGACCTCAGTGGGCAGAAGCCTCTGCCATTGTGTGCGGCACCAGCGGCTTCAACCCCGTGTGTCTCCACTCCAGACCCAAGTCCCGAGAGAGTAACAGTCTGCTGGGGCCACACGCGGTCCTCGTGGTCGAGAGCCCGGGGTGCTGACGTTGGCAGCCCCGCCAGAACCACATGGATTTGGGGAGATAGTTTTCCTAAATAAGGGACACTCTGCCCTCTCAGAAAAGCAGCAGCAGCAACAACAATAAAAACAAAAACAAAACACAGATGTCCACTCCACTGTGTTTCCAACCAAAGGCTTTCTCAGCCAAAAAAGACAGAACTGATCAGAATGCTCCATGTATGTACGTGGGGCACATGGAAGGGAGTCACGGCTGTGCCATTGGACGCACCCCACTTTCCCAGCACCGGCTAAGGCAGCAAGCGTGTTCCAAGGGGTAGACATAACTGGTGCCCGGTCCCCACCCCTCAAAAGTCTGACTCTTTAACTTGCAGACTCTCATTCGCTCATGAGTGCTCTGCAGAGTGGAGAGATGTATGTTGTCACGCCCATGTCACAGATGTGGACACTGTGACCCCGCCTCTGCGACGTGTCACCAACACGCCCTCTTTGTGCCGGAGGCGGGCTCTGAAGTGGGCGTTTGCAGCCTTGAGCCCACGCTGTCTGATGGGATTGCTGAGAGGAGATTTCTTCATTGTGTGGGTCATCTGCACATCCCAGACTCGTCTTCCCTAGAGCACTGCGGCCCTCAGGCACCCCCAACACAGAGACGAGTCCTCTGGGATCGGCCCTCATTCTCTCTGGGCCTCCCTGGAGAGTCTCACAAGTGACTGGAAACGGGTCTGCTCATGTTTTCTGCTCCAGTTTCCTCATCAAGGCTCCTAGCCCCTCCCAGGGGGATTCAAAGACACCCCACAAAACTCAGGCCTCTGTCCCTGCTGAACCCAGAGCCCTATGGGTGGGCCCAGCCTCTGCAATAAGGAACGG
>CAUYPO010075411.1:0-10976 GCA_963574435.1 Cheirogaleus major
TTATTTAAAAAATAAGAAAAGTGAGGCTCAAGAAGTGTTATGTAACCTGCCTAGGGTCACATGCATAATGAATGTCAGCTGCAGGATTAGAGTTGAATATCATATTCTAAAGCCTTTGTTTGCTTTTCCCACTGTGAAATACTACCTAGAGAATCAGCAGAATATTTTAAATAGGCAGTTAGAAGATAGACACAGCCAGAGCAAAGAGTTGTTTTCAAGAGGAATAACAATTGGAAAAGTGGGGCAGGGCTGGACTTTGGAGGGCTCTAAAAAGCATGCATATATGCACAGAGAAATAAAGTAAATGTTTTGGAGAATACAAAAATAAGTCCATAGTGGGTGTAATGTAAAAACAGCGAAAGCAATGTTTCCAAAAAAAAAAATAATCTGATGGTAACAATTCATTGGATTGCAATAGTGAGGCTAATTGTAATATTTTCTCTCCTGAATATTTTGGAGTAAGTCTAAAATGACACACTCCTGTTAAATGCTTTACCTAAAATTAGTTGAAGCCTTTTAATAATAATTTTCTGAAGGTGTTTTGTGATTTTTTCCCCTCAAACTCTATTTTTAAATATAGCAAGACACACAAAACATCTACTTACCAATACTCGTGCAACTTTCACCGTCTACATCCAGCTTCCACCCTTCATAACACGAGCACTTGACTGTGTGCTTGTGCTGCTCACACACTTGACTGCACTTTACGTGATTACTACAATAATCCACAATTTCACATGTTTTATTGTCTTTGTTGAGTTGAAGTCCTTCAGGGCAGGAACAGACAATTCCTCTCCCAGGAACAACAGAACAGTGGTTGCTACAGCCTCCATTGTTCAAAGAACATTCATCTGTAAAAAGAAGGGAACAGATTATAGGTCTTATTAATTGCTTTCCTCAGTGAAATACTAATCGTTGAACTCAATTCTTACAGTTAGACCCAGAATATTATAAATAAATATAAGAAAGCCCTCTTTGGATGTTTTTCCCCCAAGGGGCTGGTATAGAAATGATGATAAAATTAATCTAATGATAAAATTTAATTCTATGTGATAGGAATTGGGAATAGAACATATTCATTTCTATAAAACTTTGGTGTATAGTTTCCTTTACCCCATATATGTAAAGTAAATTTGATGTTTCCATTATCACTGGAAAGATTAGGCTGAGCCTTTTATCAGCTGTGCAAAATCAGTTGTAAAGATCTTCCAAAAAAGATGCACACACATTGATTTGAATATTTGAATTATCTCAATGTTAATCAATAAACAACTATATATATGCACATATATGCATATATATGCATAATATTTACTTATCTTTTCCTACATCTATAGTCTTATCGGTAGTTCTAGCACAGAATAGATTACTTTGTCCTTTACTGGCCTCAGGAATTTATTTTTAAGTTAGGTGAATTGTACATTGTGCCCTATATATTGGTTATTATGATTAATTCAATGAGGCCATGGGAACAAATTAAACAATGCAATCATTCTACTTTATTACCAAATTTCAGGCTCCATGATGGTATAGAATATGTCTTTTCTGTTTACCTGGGCATATCCCACAGATAGCACGTGTCTAGCATGGAGTAAGCAGTTAAAAATATTTGGTGAAGTAAAACAATTAGTAAAATTGCCTAAAATCACACGACTGCCACAAAATGGATCCAATATTGTCTACTTGGGAAAATTTCATATATCCTTAAAGAAAATAGCAGATAATTATTTTTGCAACCACATTATTACCTACTATTGTATAGCATCAGGTACATAGTAATAAGGCCAAAAGAAGTTTTGTCTTTCTTTGCTTTAAAATATTTTTGAGTTTTCAAACACTGATTATTTGTGTGTATTTTGAAATGTGCTTATCTACCTCAAATATTTCCTATTCTTTATGAAAAATTATACAGTTCAAAAATGGGCTGAAATGTAAGGCCTTTAAAAACGTTTCCAAATTTTTAAAAGTTCTATATGGGTCAATTCTTTTTCATATTATTTGTCACCATCAAAGAAGTTATAGTAATAAGGAAAATGATTGCATTAACTATTTTCTTTTAGAATTCAATTCACGTTTGGTATTATTTTAGAAGAAAAAAATAGATTCATTTCTTGGTTCCTCCAAATATGTTTGTTCACCTGTAATCATAAGCATTTCAAAACAGCAGTTATTTCAAAGTATTTGCTCCATTTTAGTTCAATTGACATTCTTTTTCAAGAAAATTACTGTAAAGAAATGTCATCATGCCCAGCAGGTGAAAAAAAATTGTTACAATGCTTTTAGCTTATTTCAAATATCACTATTCTCTCAGTATTGAAATGTCTTTAATACTATCTGTGGAATTAAATCACAGATGTTAGGTTAAAAAATTCACACTGAAATTTAAAATTAAATATATAAATTTAATGCCAATATTTGCAGAGCTAGTCCCTGCCAATTCTTCCTTAGTCCTAAACCTATCATTAATTTTGTAATTTCTTTTAAAGTTTTTTATTACTTCATAAATACGCTCCTTGATCAAACTCTAGTCAGGATCCTCTGAGTCCTCTTCTTCATCAGATCTCAACCCTGGCCTGACCTATAAAAACTGCAGACTCTCAGTCCAAATGACTTCATCCATCCTCCCACCATACATACTAGGAGATTTGAACAAACACTAGCATCTTGTCTAACAGTTGAAGTCTATGTTCCTCGAATGATCTCAGCTCCTTTAAAGCATCTGCTTGAAAAAGCTCAATCCAGACAGAAGAATTTTCCAGCGAAAATATGGTGATAGGCAAATAGACTTCTGAACCCCCTCTTAGAGCAGTTACTTTAGAATGCTTGCTTATAAACCCTTTCCTCTCTGCCCCTTTAGGATGTAAATCTTCAACCACCTAGAATTGGTGGTAGAAGGACTTGAGAGCTTTCTGTTTGAAGTGGAAACATTCAGGAAACATTCGCTTTGCCTCCCACCCCTGTGTGTGCCTTGTTCTGACTTACTGCCACTGCCTCCTGTCATAAACATAAGCGAACTTGCTTTCTCCTCCAGATAAGCACCAATTAGCAAACCCAGATGGTATAGTCATGTTGACCAACCTCCCTTAAGAGCCCTTAGTGCCTTTCCCTTAACACACCTTAGCCTTTAAAAAGTTTCCAGTCTTATTTTTGGTGAAGTTGAGTTCAGTTAACACTGGACGTTCTTCCTTATCACAAGAATTATTACTGAATAAAATCTGTACGTACTGCTTTTACTAGTGTCCAACTTTGTTTCCCTTTGACATACCCTTATAACAGGATTCAACACTTAATTCCATTTATAAATGATTAAAGTCTCTTTTCATTTGTATCTTAAGTTCATCTCTCTTTTCCTTTGAAATTATTAAAAAAATTCCCCTGAAAATGTAATTTCTTCACTAGGATTAGAAGATTTATATCCTTGCGTTCTCCTTTTCCTTATATACATTGCATATAAACATAGAAAATGCAATTTAATACTTCAGATAGTATTTGGTTTAGCTTTTCATTCTTCTAACTTCCACAACTTTATGTCTTAAAGTTCAGTGAAGTAGCCAATGTAGTTCAATATGCTACAGTGATACAATCAGAATAAAAATATTTTTCTATCTTCTCTGGCACTTCCACACCAGCTTCCTTGTAACCTCTTTCAATTTAATAATCTTTTGAAATGTTTGAGCAAAATTCCTTAGCTGATGGATATAGTGGCTAGATAAGTAAGACATGATTTTTAATTTTGAAGTAGGCAAAGAAATGAATTCAGAAGGAATTTCCTCTTTCATGTTCCCAATTTGGACAGTGGAGAATAGAAAAATTAGGCTGTGTCTTCTTATCATTCTTTTCATTTTTCTCAATCAGCATGTTTTTTCTGCTTTGCCTTTTATTTACTTAATTTAACTTGAGGGATGGTGAAAAGGTGGAAAAGCAGTAATATTTTCCAATATGTGTTGTGCATCAGGCATTATTACCATGATTACCTGATAGATATCATTGCCTCCATTTTTATGATGAGGAAACAGACATTTTAAGAAATTAAGTTACCTGCCCAGATGACTTACTCAAAGTAATTAAAGAATAGAATTTAAGCTTGTCAAAGTCTAGAGACTTTCCATAATTACATAATTTCTCTTTTAAGAGTATTGATACTTTCCTTCTTTTAGAATTGTACTTACAACTTTCCTTAGCAAGCCTCACATAAAGTTGTTCTTAGATTCTCTCACCAACCCATTCCGTTAAAAGAACAAAGAACAAAGTGGGTGAGAAGAAGTGAAGACAGAAAAATAAAGCCTGTCATCTTTTATTTGTAAATTTTTGTTGTTTACTTTTAATTATTTTGTCTGAATCTTTTGATTTAAATTTTATCCTCATTAAATGAAGAGTTGCATTTACTCTTTCAAAGTTCTTTTATACAATCACAGACTTTTTGAAAGAAAGGACATTTTACCACATGAATTTAAAAAAGAATAACAGTCTTTTTTGTATCATTCAGTATGCTATTAATGCTCAATTAAGATCAAAATGTGATAACTTTAGGCTTAAATGTAGTTGTCTTTCCTACTTTTAATCAGTCGGTTTCGTTATTTTCTAATGTCATTTTCTCACAGCCTCGAGTCATCTCATTATTGTTCTTATCATTCTGTAAACTATTCTTCACTACTCTATTGATGTCACCTTCAATATTATCTAGAAAACACACTTTTTAATATCTCCTTGCTAAATCTCTGATCTCCCCACAGAGAAGGAAATGTAATTTTCTTTTATATATGCTGGTTGGCATAAGAGAGATGGATAGTCAAAGTGATTTTAAAGCTCATTGAAATCATTTTTTTCTTGCATTTTTAAAAATTTTATAATATTATCGGGTACACATGTTTTTGATTACAAGGATTACTTTTGTAAAGCTTGAGTCAGGGATATAAGTGTGCCCATCACCCAGATAGTATCCACGGTACCTATTAGGTTTTCATCTGTCATTTTAACTGGATAAAGCATACTAAACAAAGGTGTCATATGACTGAAAACTAGAGAGAAAATGATATCAAATTGGGTAATATTCTATTGGTTTCAGTATTTACTCTCTTCTATTCTTCTTCCTAAAAAACAGTTTCTATTGTAATGATTAGAAAGCATATCCAAATACACACAGTGGTAGTAAACTCTATCCCCTCAATCAGTAATAACAAGGTTTACCTGTTCTGAGTAACACATTGACAACAAATAATCAGTTAAATTGTGCGAACAACATTGACCATCCAGAAATCTAAACGATGAGCACAGCACTACAATTGTTAAGTGAATTAGATACAGGTTAGCTTTTATTGTGTGTTCTATTTTCAGAAATTCCTAATCATATTTAAAACAACTTTTTGCATGGGATTTATAGTGCCTGAAAAATGTAGATAAGGTTCAATGCTAGAATTTACATTAAAGAGAATGAATGGCACTATAATAGGTAACAATAAGTGGACTCAAAGGTTATATTAATAGTTTCCAGGGAGAGGCAAATGCAGTTAAATATGCAATACCACAAAGATCGCCTTCATCGGACCCATCAGGACAATCCCTTTGTCCGTTGCAGAGCTTTTCTGGCTGCAGGCAGACTGAAGTATCATTAGCACAAGGGTACTTGGGTGGTCCACACAAGAAACTGTCACAGTCATCTTCATCTGATTGATCCTCACAATCAATATCTCCATCACATACCCACGCTTTGTTGATGCATCTCCCTTAAGAAAACAGAAACAGCATGCATTTGATTTTTGTAATTAGGTCACTGTAATGAGTGGCCATTATTGTCTTCAGTCAGAGGCAGAATTACTTGTCTTTAGCAAGAAATCTATTTGCTGATAATTTTAGAGTTTTTTGTGTTTTTTTTCCATGACAGCATTTGAATACTTCTTGCACTGGTTGTTAAAGGGCTGTTAGTATTTAAGCCTTGATATTTTCTTTATTTCAAGTTATTGTCCTGCTGTATTTAAAAAGATTTTTTTCTCTGACTAATTGAAAGTTTAATTATAATACTTTTAAATGCAAACTTTAAAGATATATTTATATATCAGAGCCTTTCAGAGGCCTAAATTTAAGGAAATTCTATCCTTCACTGTCAGAAATCTTAATTTAGGTAAATGCCTCATTTTAGCAGAGGTTGTTCATCTATTTACATTTGTAACCTCAACTCCTCAATTCTCATTCTAGACATATGTACATGCCCTTTCATAAAAGAATATCAAACGTTATTAAACATTTTGGTAGCTAACATATGCACAGACAAAATTTATAGACATATGGGTTTTTTTGTCTTTAAAAGAAAAAAAATGAAATGATGACTTTTTTGTGTATGTTATTTTTAGAGACTGGGCCTCCTTCTTGCTCAGGCTGGTCTCGAACTCATGAGCTTATTAGAAGTTTTTATAGGAATTAGCAAAAGGTGTCTCTTTTGGGCGCCAGGGCTAACAGAGTGTAAACTAGATTTCAGCTCATACAAATCAGAAACTAGCTTTTGGCTTGCTGTGAGTTCAAAGGAAAAATCATGGATTTAGAAACATTTCAGTAAAAGAAACTATACTGTTGGTGTTCCTCCCCCGTTCCCTTGACCAGACCATGCCCACATCTTTCAGCTGTTAGGCGTGTTTCCTGCCAATGGCTCGCAGTTGCTACCTTCTTCAGAGACTTGGCATTGCCTTTGGCTAATGGGAGCCCAGCACCCAAACTGTCCTTCCCCTCCTTCAGTGTCAATGGCTAAATGTATAATATGGATGACATACAAAAGGCTGCTTCTTTTGCTCAAGGTGACATTTCTGTGGAGTGATTTATGTTCCAGAGCTTCATCTCCGATGGCTCAGGCTAAGGCTAGACTTTACCTGAGACCATGTCACTTGCATGGCATTTTCCCCCCTTCTTTATACAGTTTCCCTCATTCCAAGTGTTTCCTGAAGAACATTCCCTCAATAAAGCATGTGTGCCTGAATCTCTGTCTCAGGTTCTACTTCTAGGGAACTTGATCTAACACAAGTCCTAATTATGATTTTTTTTTTCAAACTCTAGTGAAAAACAAGGCAGTAATAACTTAAACAATAAGCTATACTTGGTTAATTTAACATTAAGATTTAGGAATCCAATCTTAAAGAGTAGACAACTTTGTAATTATTGATGAGATGGCAAATTTTGGGGGGTATTAAAAACTCAAGAACTGAGAAAACAGCAGGGAAATGTTTTAAAAATTGCTCTACTTCTTAGAGATTATTCAGGTTATACACATTTATATGGATAAAGTACAGATAAATATGGTTAAGTAGTTTGACGTATCATTCTTGAAAATGTTTTATGCCAGAGATCCTTGAAGTTGAGTTCTGTTTGGTAGTAATAGCTATCATTTACTGAGCAACCATTAAGTGCCAGGCTTTGTAGCAGGTGCTGTTTCATACATTATTTCAACTTACTTCCTACAACAAGGCAATGAGATAGGTATTATCTCCATTGTACAAATAAGAGAACTGAGGTACAATGAAGCCAGTAATTTGACTTCTGTAGAGCTGGTCTTCAACTGAGGTCTGTCTGACTATAATGTTTGCATTATTTTCATTATATTATGCTGTCTCTCGATGAATTTTTATACACATTTAATCAACAGCTGATGCTATGTAACAAACCAAATATATCCACATATTCTTTTTTACTTTTTTGCCTTTTCCATTTTTAGGCATAGGTGAATGAGGAGTTTGAACTACATAATTCCTAAGGTTCCTACCAGCTCTAATACGCTGATTCTAAATAAAGATATTGAGCTGAATGACTCCTAAACAAGAAATAATCAACGTATTCTAATGTTACCATTGACTCTGGATAAATTATTTGAGCATTCTATGTTTTTCCTCATCTATTAAAAAATAAAACAACAAAAAACAACTAAAATATTAACCTCCAGCCATGGGGAGTAGAGAGTTATGGCTGATTTAAAAACTATCAAGTATTAGGCAATCTAGTTTTGAACATAAATGATACATACTAGGTCAATAATTCCATGAAACCATAGTCACCAATTACCCTTCCTTCCTGCACTGAGGTCTTTATTAAAAGTAGGATTTTTATGTTCAGGGATTGTAATTCTTACCACCCTCTCTTCTAACAGAGTTGTGCTTATAATGAATATAATATATTCATTTTTATACCACCAAAAAGGTATTTGTAATAGTGAAAAAATATAAAATTGTTTATATTCTCTTACACACTTTTACCCATTGCTTTCTAAAATACTGGATGTTTTTTAAAACCAAAAGACATGGGATTGATTATATAATTTTTAGTTAAAAAGGACCTTAGTAATCATTAATTCATTCCTTTCATTTCACAAATGAGTAAATAGAAGCATACAAAGGTTGAGTGACTTCACTAAGATTACATGACTAGTTACTATCAGAAGTCAGATTAGAATAGCTAATCCCCGCTTGCCCTAGCGGCTATTTTGCCAGATATGAACAATGAAGACATTCCACAGACTCTACCCTATCTAGGTCTTAAACTGACAAGAATGAATCCCAGTGGTCCATTACAAGTTCCCTCTCCTCAAAAGGAATGTGATTCAGACATAGTTTGTGCAATGCTGTCTGCCTTATGTGTTTGGGAGAGGGAGGAAGGTGGTTGGTTGTTGTTGGTGGTGGTAAATTTAGTCTCCTGCATGTTGTCTTAAAGGTCAGTCCATCAGATCACCAGGAGGGCTTGTTAAAACACAGATTGATGACTCCTATCCTTAGAATTTCTGATTCAGCAGATCTAGATGGGGCCTGAGAATCTGCATTTCTAACAAGTTCTCAGGTGATGCTAATGCTGCTAGCTGAGGAACCACATTTTTAGAGCTACTGGTATATGTCCCTCAGTCCCTAGGGATGCCAGTTTACTGATTTTTTTTGCCCTGGTTCTTGCTTTCACTTCAGTTTCCAATACTCTTTGGTACTGAACTTGCTTCCAGATGCTTCCGGAGTTGCTTTTTAAGCCCAAGTCCTATTCTGGTAATCACATCATGCTAATTATCAGAAATCCCTAACAGTACACCACATATTTCTCAATGTTAAGAATAAGATGTAAAGATTAATAAGACATGATAACAGCTTTCAGAGAACTTTCAGGCTAATAAAGGAGACAGATATTTAAAAATTAAAATTATAATTTGCAAATGGAAAATCTGTGTATCACCGACTTTGACAACATGATATATTAAAATAACTTACTTTGATTTTCCTTAATGAATCAACTAAATAGCTATTTATAGATAAATGATATCCAAGTTTATGAACTTATAGTATCAGTCCATTCCACCATTAGTAACTTTCCAAGGATAAACTAGTTAATGTAGGGGGAAAACATTGCTATCTCTTCTTAAAGACGTTGTATGAGGCCAGAAGATGAAATTTTTAAAAATTGCTTACTTTTTTACAATTTTATCATGCATGTAATGTAGTACATAAAAATGCTATCATCTCGATAAAATTGGAAAGCAAGCATTATGTTTAAAATTTTATATTATTGCTATGTCTTTAAAAAGGCCCCATCCCTAGTCATTGAATGTCCTGAAGTTCCAACTATCTCCAATTGAATTAACTAGCTGTTGAGTACCTTTTGAACACCTTTTCTGTGTTCACAGAATTTCTGACCTTAGGAATCTGCAGATCCCTAAAGTTGAACCTGAAATCTCAGGCTTTCTTGCAGCTAAGGCACAGGCATGTGGCCTTTTCAAATCAGACACACCCACGGGCAACTGTGATTTGAAAGCACATAAAGTAAAGAAGGAGGAAGCACAGGGAATCCATTCTGACAAGGGTAGCAGTGGTACTAGAGATGACAATAGTCAAAAGCTTACATGAGGAGTTCTGCAATGAAACTTGGATGTAATTTCTAGCTGGGCAGAGGATGAATCACAAAGTCTGACATTTGACCAACAGGCATTCCAGAAAGAGAACAGGGAAAAACTGAGGGGAGAAAATGATATGAAAATAACACAAGAAAAATCTCCGGAATTGAAGGATATAAGTATTTAGATAAAAAAGGCCTTTGAAATACCCAGTACAATGAATATAAAAATATTCCACTACGGTGCATCATCAAATTTCAGGATTCCATGAACAAAGAGAAGATTCTAAAAATTTTTAGAGGTAATAAAGAGTCACATACAAAGGATCAGAATCAGAATAACATATTTCAACAGCAATGTTGAAAATTAAAAATCAGTGAAATAACAACTTCAAATTCTGTAGAAAACTGATATTCAACCTGAAATTCTCTACCCTGTTAAATTATCAGCCAACGGTAAATTAGACTAAAACTACCAGATATGCAAGATCTCAAAATTTTACTTTCTAGGCACTTTTTCTTAGGAAGTCACTAAAGGATGTACCTTACCAAAACAAAGGGGTAAACCAAGATAGATAACATGGGATACAAGAAACAAAGGGCTCAATACAGAAAGGAGGTGAAAGGAAATCCCAGTGTGCTAACTGAAGAAAATTCCAGACAATAGCCATGTAGCAACAGTCCAGACTAATATGGGACGATGGAGGGCTTTAGAAGTGAGGTCTCTGATTAAAAAAATAAACTTAGTGCATGTAATAGATTCCTTATACATTTGATTATGTGGAAAATAAGATGAGGAGGGATTTTATAGTTAAAAATATAGGGGAAATGAAAATATTAAAAGAAAATTTAAGGAAATTAATGAGGGGGAAAACAATCTCAACACAGTTAAATCGGTACAAGAATGCAAATATAATCATAGTGCAATACATGACTCACTACAGAATAACACACATTATTCTTTTTGATAATGATTTAAACACAAGTTGTGCTATAGCTATCAATATATTGGGGGAGAAGAAATAGGGAAGTGGTAGTTTCAAAGAAACCATCACCATTTATAATAGGAAGTTAATAGATAATGCTTTAAATCGATCAATCAATAAATAGCAACTATCATACTATTAAGAAAATAC
>CAUYPO010075416.1:0-10148 GCA_963574435.1 Cheirogaleus major
AGGGTGTGAAGTGACGACGGGAGGAGATGGCCATGTGACATAAGCCAAGGAGAGGGGCTGGGGACACATCCTTCCCTCACAGCCCTTGGGAGGGACCAGCCCGAGATCCGGATCTCCGGCATCTGGCCTCTGGAACTGTGAGACAATCCATTTCTGTTGTTTGAGCCACTCGGTTTATGGTACCGCAGTGACCCTCGCAAGCCAACACGGTTCTTGGCACTGGCACCTGTGAATGTGATGTTATTTGGAAATAGGATCTTCGCTTATGTAATTAAGATGTAAGTTAAGGCCGGGCATGGTGGCTCACGTCTGTAATCCTAGCACTCTGGAGGTCGAGGTAGGGGGATCATTTGAGCTCAGGAGTTTGAGGCCAGCCTGAGCAAGAGCGAGACTCTGTCTCTACTAAAAAAATAGAAACAAATGACCTGGACAACTAAAAAAAAAAAAAAAAATTAGCTGGGCATGGTGGCACATGGCTGTAGTCCCAGCTACTCGGGAGGCTGAGGCAAAAGGATGGCTTGAGCCCAGGAGTTTGAGGTTGCTGTGAGCTAGACTGATGCCATGGCACTCTAGCACAGGCAACAGAGTGAGACTGTGTCTCAAAAAAAAAAAAAAAAAAAGATATAAATTAAGATGAAGTCATACTTGACTAGGGTGGGTCTTGAATTCAATATGGCCAGTGGCCTCAGAAGAAGAGGACAAGAAACACAGAGACAGACACACGCAGAGGGAAGACAGCCGTGGAGGCAAGGATTGGAGTTCTGTAGCTACAAGCCAAGAAACGCCAAGCATTGCTGGCAGCCTCGAGAAGCTAGAACAGAGGCACGGGACAGATTCTCCCTTGAGCCCCCGCGAAGGAACCAACCCTGCCTACTGACAGCTTGATTTTGGACTTCTGGACTCCAGACTGTAAGAGAACACAATTTGTGTTGTTTTAGGCCACCCAGTTTGTGGTCTTTGTTGCGGCAGCCCTAGGAAATGACTACAGCAACCTTCTGTTTAACCATGGTTTTTGGTTTTGTGGGAGGAATGAAAACTCTTCCTTAACCTTGTGACCTGTCGTCCTTCTGGTGCCTCTGCGATGGTCTCCTAATCCCTCCCTGAGCCTGGGGTCCTTCAGCCCTGCTGTGAGCCTCCTCACCCCTGTCTGCTGGAGACAGCCCTGCTGACCCCCTTCCTGCTCCAAGGCTCCTCCGTGTCCTTCACTCTTGCCACTGCCTCCCAAGATCCTGCCACATGCATTCAGCCGCTGGCTCTGCTGCCATCTCCCTCTGCATCCCTCCCGGTTAATTTCATCCTGGCAAAAGGGCCAGTCTGCCCCAGGGAAGGCGACTTGAAGCTGGAGACCAGATGACAAGCAGGAAGAGAGTCCCAGCTGACCACTGATGAGCTTCGGTCTTGTGACAGAGAGGACGGGAGTTATGGAGGGCTCTGAAGCAGGAGAATTCATGCACATGCATATTTTTACTAAGTGCCTGCTGTATGCTAGGCACTGGGCTAAATGCTGGGGGAGGGGGGCACGCACCAGGTGGGAATGCCTTCAGCTGCAAGCAACAGGACTCACAGTGACTTAAACCAAAAGTGCATTTATTGTGTATGTGACAAGTCGTCTGGAGGAGCTGGGACACAGATGTCTTCGAAGACCCAGGGTTTTTCAACTGTTTTACTCCACTGTCCTCGACATGCAGACTTTGAGTCTCACGTTTGTTGCCTCACTGTCTGGAATGGTGAAGCCACTGACTGAGATGGGTGTTATGGTCTGCAATGTGCCCCCTGCCAAATTCATATGCGGAAGCTCTAACACCCCCAGGACCCCAGAACGTGACTACATTTGGAGATGGGCCCTTTAAAGAGGTGACTAAGTTAAAACGAAGTCACATGGCTGGGTGCTAATCAATCTGACTGGTGACCTCATAACAAGAGGAAATGGGACACAGAGAAACACCCCGGGGCGTAAGGACAGAGAGGAAAGACCATGAGGGGACAGAGCAAGAAGGTGGCCGCCCTGTATGTATAGTGATAAAGTCTAGGAAAATTAAAATTTATAAAAGAAAACAATTTTTAATATATTAAAAAAAAGAAAAAAAAAAGAAGGTGGCCGCTTGCAAGGCTAGGAGAGAAGCTTCAGAAGGAATCAACCCTGCCAGCACCTTGATCTTGGATTTTCAGCCCCCAGCATGGTGAGACAATAAATTTCAGTTGTGGAAGCCCTTTTGTTAGGCAGCCCTAGAAACTGGTGCAATGGGGAAACACTGGGGAGAACAGGCGCTGGCCGATGGGCTGCAGGAGGAGGCGCTCTGCCTCTGCTCCTTCCTTGAGCTGCTCTCTCAAGCTGGGGTGCTCTCCCTCCCCACCAGCCAGGACCAGCCACCCCCCAGCCCCCCAAAATCACTCTGTGCCTGTCTCAGAGACTTTGGTCTCCCGGGGACCTGCTTTGCAGGGCAGAAGGATCCCCACCACCGCCACCAGACTGCGACGTGCTTAATCTTTCTTGAGCATTTTCCACAGTTGTGTTGAAGGGAGAAAGGTGTGTGCCTTTTCTGACCACGCGATGAGCTCTCTTCTTGTGTCCTGGTGGTTTTTATTTTTCATTCTCCACGGCACCTGCACAAGGTGCCGGGTACACAGCAGGTCCTCAAGCGAAGGTCTGCGGGGTTTATCAGAAGTAAAACAAAGGGACTGTGAGCCTTCCAGGCTTTCCAACCCCTCCGCATCTCGGTGGGGACCCCAGGAGTGCTGGCGTAGCCGGATTCCACGTGCCCCGAGCGGCGCGTGCATCAGACGGGCGGGTGTGGGTGCGCATGCGCGCGCAGCCCCGTGGTCCGTGTGTGTCGGTGAAGCCACGAGCCGGGACGTGGGCGGACAGATGGCTGGCCTGGAGGTGGGAGGCTGATTTCTCTTCCCCTCCTTCTGGGCCCCCGCAGGTTCCCAGGTATGAAACTGCCTAAACAAGCCTGAGCAACATTAGGATTAAAAAAAGACACAGGATTTACACAGCGAGCCTCGAAGCGCCTGAAGAAGAAAAATTGGACTGTGGATGGAAGGAGGAGTAGCTGAGGTCAGCGGACACCAGGCTCCATAATTGGATTTAAGAAGCGTCCCCGCTGAATACAGCTGAGCCCCTCGGCAAGGCGCTTAAGGCACGGGGGAAGAACCGGGGAGCTAAAGATGGGCTAGAATGTACATATAAACTCTGTTTTATAATATCTGTAACCAGATATACTATTTTATGCGTAGTTTCTGTATTTATAGTATTATGATGTTCGTAACTATGGTGTTTTTTCCTTACAATAGATTCGATAGGGCCGAGTGCCATGGTTCACACCTGTAATTGCAACACTTTGGGAAGACAAGGCAGGAGAATCGCTTGAGAGCAGGGGTTCAAGACCAGCCTGGGCAACATAGCGAGACCCAATCTCTACAAAAAATAAAAAAAAATCAACCAGGCATGGTGGCACGTGCCTATAGTCCTAGTGACTTGGGAGGCTGAGGTGGGAGGATTGCTTGAGCCCAGGATTTGGAGGCTGCAGTGAGCTATGATTGCACCACTGTACTCCAGCCTGGGTGATAGAGTGAGACCCTGTCTTGGAAACAAACAACAACAAAAAAGTAGATTGGATAGATAATTAACAAATGCTAGGTACAACTCAATAAAAGCCATATTTAAACTTTCAATTTTCTATTTCCTGAAAATTCAACTTTCTGATGAATACTGCTGAAATCTCATGACAGCACATGAAAGATTTAGGAGGTTTTAGCCTAAAATTATCTGAAAGATTTTACAACTATGATAATGAAATCAGTCTTGTTAATCTTTGAGGAACCATGGAGAAAGAAAAATGCATTGAAAGGTCAGAGTTGTTCCAAGATTTGCCCCAATTATACATACAGCATGGCTCCATTCATTACAAAGTTTAAAAGTTCAACTATGTGACTCAGGAATGCACACAAAAGTGCTGCAACTATGAAGAAAAGCAGTGGAATGAATATAGCTAAAGTCTGGAAAGTGATTACCTGCGGGGCAAGGGGAGGGTTGAACTTGGGAAGAGACAAATCGATCGGTTTCTGGGATTGTTGCAACATTCAACTTTTCAATTGTGGGATACTTCCAGGGGTGTTTGGGTGATAGTTATTAATTCAAACATATTTACATTTTAACTTTTCTCCATGTGTGTTATAGTACACAAAGGTCTAAAAATAGTTTGTACTAATTTTCAAAAGAGGACAAAAAAAGGAGGCTTCCAGAAATTACAAACCACAAAATAATCCTTGGGGAATAAAAAGTCTAGAATAAACTATTCAACTGTTAGTTTGAACACTGGGAAAAGAAAGTGGTGATGTTAGGAGCTAGCCTGGGTTCATTCAGAACAAGTTGAGTCAAAAATATCTCAATTTTGTTCCTGCATAGAATTACTAGGCTATTGGGGCATGGACTGCAGAAAGCATTTGACAAGATCTCCCACAATATCCTTGGGGACCAAACAGAAATGTGGGTTGGACAAAAGAAAGTTTATCTGGAGGACACTGAAGGTGGCTTACTGTGGCAGATTTAAAACAGGGCTGTCAATTTTTTGATACTCTTCCCATAGAGAGGTGAGGTCTATGCAGTGTTGTACCGGTTAATGTTTAACAACCAGCTTTCTAACGGAAAAGGCCCTGATCTGTACTGTTTGCCAATATCCGTGGTATTAATACTCCCACCCTGGCCAATTTCAAGGAGGGCTGGTTAACAACTGGCTTGCAAAATTTTTGAAAATTTAACAGCTGGCGCTAGCAGGCCAGTACAAGCTGGCTCCACTATACTACTGGGCCTATGTCTCCTCTTTTTGGACCTAGGCAGGTCTGTGACTTCTTGATCAGTAAAAGTGACTCTCTGTGATTCTAAAAGCCAGTCCTAAAGGCTATGCAACTTCCACTCTGATACTAGAACATTCACCCTGGGAGCCCCAAGCTGTCATGTAAGAATTTTGGCGCCCTGAGAGCACCATGCTGGGAAGGCCACAAACAGACACTCCAGATGACAGTCCTAGCTGGACTCGACCTGCCAACTCTCCCCACCAATGTGTCACTTTGAACTCTCTGGACAGACTTCACTACCAAGTGACTTCCATCAACACCATGAATAACAAAAGCATCATCTAGCTGGCTGGGTGTGGTGGTTCATGCCTGTAATCCTAGCATTTTGGGAGGCAGAGGCAGGAGGATTGCTTGAGACTAGGAGCTCGAGACCAGCCTGAGCAGCAACATAGTGAGACTCTGTCTCTACAAAAAATACAAAAATTAGCCGGGCATGGTGGCATGTGTCTGTAGTCCCAGCTACTCAAAGGCTGAGGCAGGAGGATCACTTGAGCCCAGGAGTTTGAGGTTGCAGTGAGCTATGATGACATCACTGCACTCTTGCCATGGCAACGGAGCAAGACTCTGTCTCAAAAAAAAAAAAAAAAAAATTGCCCAGCTGAGTCCTGCCTGACTCCCAAAGTCATGAGCTATAATAAAATGTTTGTTGTAAGCCACTATGCTTTGATTTGCAGCAATAGATCACTGAAATACTTCCCACATCCATTTCAACTCCTTTCTCCCTTGTCTTTCTCGACTACGGAGACTAGAAAGTGAAATACTCTAATTCCAAGTCTCCCTTGCAGCTAGGTGTGACCACATGATGCTACTTTGAGATGTAGGCAATGAGATGTCAGCAGAAATCCCTGGAAAAATTTTCTCTTCCTGAATGAAAAGGTGAATGCTAAAGAGGAGAAGCCTTTTGTTCTTCGTCCTTTGTCGTGCCTCATTCTTCCCACCTGGAATGTGGATATGATGGTTTGAGGTACTGCAGCTATCTTGTGTCAGGAGGAGAAAGCTGAATGCCAAAGAGTAGGAACCCAAAAGAGAAGGGGGTCTTTCCGTAGCACCAGTCCTCAATTACCTGCCTCTGGATTGCTTGCGGGGTGCTTAAGCCATTATCAGTTGTGAGCCTGATACAGCTAGAAGTGATTCCAACAAGCATACTTTAAATAAATCAGTTTATAGAAGGTTGAATGACTGAAACCAAAAAGGTTTAATCAGGGCCGGTTCATAGGTGTGCGACCAGTGCTGTCTCACAGGGCCCCACACTCAGAAGGGCACATGTTGTTTTAATGTTCTGCTGTCTCCACCTTGAAATTCTAAATAATTTTTTGCAAGGGGCCCTGCATTTTCATTTTGCACTAGTAAGCTCTGTAAATCATGTGGCCAGTCCTAGGTTTAATGAATCAGTATGATCCTAAATGAAATTTGCAAATGATCAATAAGCTTTGTCCCTAAACTTAGCCACTCAACATTTTTATTGAAGTCACAGAAGACATAGAAGATACTACCAAACTGTAAATAGCACAAAATTTGATAAATGGCCAAATTAGTTAGATAGCAGATTTAATATATTTTTTAAAAATCTAGTGATGAAGCCAAAATCCAAAAGAAAAATTTAACAAGAGATAAATGAGAATCCCTGTATTTATTTTTTCAAACACACAAGAGCAGAGCAGTTCATGCAGAAGGAGCACCTGCCATAGGGGCAGGCGGTTGGGGTTTTGTCATTGCAAAACTGCATGTCCCAAGTAAATCACTACTTCTTTGGGTTTTCATCTGCATGGTAAGGGGTTTAGCTGGGGAATATAGGGTCAATCTAATGATTCTAAGTAAGCCATTGCCCTGGGCTTGGAAATCTTCTTGCCCTATAGTGATATTTGGTAATAGTATTTCATCTGGGAAGGCTTTAAACCCTGGACCTGGTGTGGTAGCAGGTGAGTGGGCTAAGATTGGTACCTGGTGGCCCTGCCCAATCTCCTTTACCCCAGTGATACACACACACACACACACACACACACAATATTATATGTGCATATAATGGTTATAAATGAAAACATCATATATAATAGTTATGAATCATTTGATTTTTATAACATTTTATTACAGTCACCCAGAATAAACCACATTATCCACTAAAGGCTTGTAAATAATAAACTCCTAATGAGAAAAATTGATGTAATATTTCACCACTATTCACTGTTTAAAATCGATGTAATATTTTACTAACATTCCAAAATGTTTTGTGATTTTAACTGTTTAATTATCCATTCGGGGACATCACAAATTGCCCTGTGTGTTACAATTGCTAATAATGTTAATATTACCTGCTGTTAATACTACACAGGGCTGGGAAAGATTGATTGTACAGAAATACAAGGAAAACATTAATCATTCATTTTCTCCTCCTCACATTACCCCCGTCCTCCAGGAAATCAAGAGTCAGTTGTCACAGAACTATTGCTCAGTGACCAACAGTGAAAGAGTAAAACAATAAACAGAATCCAGGCGCCTTAGGCCTTTGCTACTATCATCCAAACAGAACTTGCCTCCTTTTCTTACTGTGAGGGTTAAATGAGATGATCCAAGCACAGTGCTCAGTAGATAGAAAGCAACTGAGTTCTTATAATAGTAGTGTATATTCTTCACCTATTCATAGCCAAAACTACAAGCTAAAATTCTCTTCGGCCTCAAAGAAATGAAATTCAAGGAAACCAAATCAATTACAGCTGGCCATGGAGGCTCCCACCTTTGGTCCGAAAGAACAGGAACAAGGCCAGGGTGGGAAAGAGAGCGTTTGTCCATGTCGCCTTAACCTAGAGTCACCTACAAGATGGAATTCTCCCTAAGTCGGTGTTAGCGCTCGGTAAGAAGACAACTATGAGATGGTGATGCCACCTGCTGGTCACTGTGCAATAATTTTGTGCCAGTTGAGGCCTGGTTTCTGGAGGGGTGGGAGGGGGAGAAAATGAAGGATGAACGTTTTTCCTTGTATTTTTGTAGAACCAATCTTTCCCAGCCCTGTGCTCAGCAGGTAGTATTAACATTATTAGCAATTGTAGGGCACAAGGCAATTTCTGATATCTACAAAATGGGTTATTGCAGGGAAAACACACAAACCTTATTTTCACAGGACAGGGTAGTTGGAAGAAAGTGGATCTTGAAGTTGGTCCTCAGATCTCTAATCCAAGGGCAGCCACTTGCTCGGTGGTCTTGGGTAGATTGCTTAGCGACTCTCAGCCTCATTTTTCTCTCTGTAAAATAGAGCTCCTAACAGGATCTTCCCAGCAGGGTGAGGGTACATTTGGGAGTGGTGGAGAATGTCTTCAAGACTTTCCAAAGGGTTTGAAGGCAGATCCTCACTCCATACGTGCTCCCTTTCCTAAAACGGATCTGCCCGATGACGACTTGTGGGGTTGAGGTGTCAAGCTGGGTTTTAGACCCTTCCCCACTTCATAATCCTCCCATTTCACAGAAGGAAGGCATCAAGTCACCTGCCTTCAGTCCTACTAAAGTGCACTGTCTCCCTGGAAGGGGGCACCCAGACAAGGACACCGTGAATGACTGGTGACTAGGTAACAAGTCCTGATAAGTCAGGTCATTTCCCAAGCAATGTTTTAAACAGAACTGAAAAAAGACCTAATGGAGTTGCCCATTATTTAAAATATTAAAAATTATTTCGCTAAATGATTTCTGACACATAATGCTGAAGGAATTCAAAGAATTGAATGACCCCACTGTAATAAAACTCTTTCCAGACCATCTACTGATTAATAAGAGGCCAGTTCTCAGAGCATACATCTTTTAAAAATTATCATTAAATAAGTATAGATTCACAGGAAGTTGTAAAGATGATACAGAGAGGGCTGGCCATGGTGGCTCACGCCTGTAATCCTAGCACTCTGGGAGGCCGAGGCAGGCGGATCGTTTGAGCTCAGGAGTTCGAGACCAGCCTGAGCAAGAGCGAGACCCTGTCTCTACTTAAAATAGAAAGAAATTAGCTGGACAACTAAAAATACATAGAAAAAAAAGATTAGCCGGGCATGGTGGCGCATGTCTGTAGTCCCAGCTACTTGGGAGGCTGAGGCAGGAGGATTGCTTGAGCCCAGGAGTTTGAGGTTGCTGTGAGCTAGGCTGAGGCCACGGCATTCTAGCCCAGGCAACAGAGTGAGACTCTGTCTCAAAAAACAAAAAAATTTTTTTTAAATAATGCCCTGGAGATCCATTCAAGTTGTTACATGTATCAGTGATTCTTTTTATTTTTGTAATTGTTGAATAGTTTCCCATGAGGCATACGTCTTTATGTATGAAAAATTAGGATAGAATTGGTGCTGAAGATTGTTTCATTCTAGCAGTAAATAATTTCTGTTACCAACAAGACAAACTTGTCATTGAAAAATCATCTTTCTCACAAAGAGATGTGTTTCTAATAAAATTACTTTTATGTTTAATAATTGTCAAAATTATATTTTTGCTGTTTTAATCAACTCTATGCTAGTGATTATAATTGTAAATTAACCTAAATTAAAGAAACTTATAACTTTGTGATCACAGGAAATTGAAAGTATTTAAAACTACCTATCTTCTATATAAATATAATACAAATGTATATTTACATATAATTTTGTTGCAGAGAAATGATGGGTGAACAACAATCTTCAAGCATCTATTAGGGTAAAATTCTGTAAGTGATACAGAACAGAAATATAAGTTGAAGAGAAAAAAGAGGCAAATGTTCTGACTATTAAAGAGTTTGCTCACTATTTTATGAAAGGAGAGTGATAGGCATCAAATCACTGGGGTATTAAGGTTCTTCCAGGCACAAATAAAAGTGATCTAAGAGTTTTATTTGAAAATGTCAATATCTACAATATGGAATAAATTACATCTTTTGCAGCTACTTAAACTTAGAATGAAGAATGGCTCATAAAATGTTAAAACCTTAAAAAGCATATGTGAGGTAGATAGTTTTTTTGAAACTCTTCTTGGATAAATGTGAACAAAAACTTTCAGTCACCACCATTATCAAGAAGGTGTCTGGCAAAGTGGTTTTAAAAGTGACCTCCATGGCCGGATGTGGTGGCTCATGCCTGTAATCCTAGCAATCTGGGAGGCCAAAGTGGGCAGATCATTTTGAGCTCAGGAGTTTGAGACCGGCCTGAGCAAGAGCGAGACCCCGTTTCTACTAAAAATAGAAAGAAATTAATTGGTCAACTAAAAACATATATAAAAAATTAGCCGGGCATGGTGGCACATGCCTGTAGTCCCAGCTACTGGGGAGGCTGAGGCAGGAGGATCGCTTGAGCCCA
>CAUYPO010075420.1:0-10018 GCA_963574435.1 Cheirogaleus major
GCTTTATTTGTTGTTGGAGTAGTAGAATTTTAGGTTATTTTATTTTGTTTTTACTTATTTGTACATTCAAATTGTTGTAGAGTAAATGTACATTACTTTTTTGTTAAGGAAGAAAACTTACATGCAATTCTTATCTTAAAATAGCATTTTCATTTCTTGCTTATACAGTGGAGATAATATGATACAAAATTATTTCAAATTGTGAGAAATCTAATACTAGGTATTTATCATTTGTTAAAAATAAAAGGGTATGACAACTCTATTATCCAATACATTCCATTGGTCTAAATAAAATTATTGTGAGCTTGTTTATCACTTGGCCTCAGCTCAAATAAAACTGAAATACTAAAGCATAGAAAGATGATATGATTTGCACAAACCATGTTACAATGTTGGTAACTTTTCAGCAATATCATTAAAAAGCACGATTCAAAATGAATGTATATTAATGACTAAATTAAATAGTTTAAATATTGGTTTGTCTTCAGCAATCCTATTTGAATACCATTATGAAGAAAAGTAGAGAAATTCCTAATTCATTTTTAGCAAAACGGTGGTTTTCTATTTTGGCCACATACACTATTTTATTACTTTAAATAAATAAATATAAATCTATATCATTGTTTAACAAAAGGTAATGTTTTGAAGAAAATTAAACTGATTTTTTTATTATTTCAGAATATTAGACGGGTATGAATGTTTTGGTTAGACGATTTGATTTTGTGTGGTTTGAGTCAAAGTTATAAGAAGATAGACTAATGGCCAATAAACATATGAAAAAAATGCTCAAAGTCTCTAATCATCAGGAAAATGCAAATCAAAACCACATTGAGATATCACCTAACTCCAGTGAAAATGTCTTTTATCAAAAACAACAGATGGTGGCATGGATGTGGAGAGAAGGGAACATTTATACACTGTTGGTGGGACTGCAAATTAGTACAATCTCTATGGAAAATAGTATGGAAATACCTCAAAGAACTAAAAGTAGACCTACCATTTGATCCAGCGATCCCACTATTGGGTATTTACCCACAGGAAAAACTGATTTGTTTTAATTTCCCCATTAAATCATGGTTTCATATGTAGCTTCAGACCTCTAACACTGAATAATAATGTGAAGAATGGGGTAGAGATCTTTCCTCTCTCTAGCAAGAAGGGAAATGGAAGAGAGGAGGGACAGGAATTTAGCTGGTTGAAGACATATTGGATTTTTAAAAAGACATAGCAAGGTAGAAGGAGGATTTGGTCATAATGTATTCCTGTTCAGTACTTTTGAGATGACACTCCCTCAACTAGGGACAGAGGGAATTTGGCTTCCTTTTATCCCATGTAGGATGGAAAGACCCATGAGTTCTTATATCAGATTTCCCTGAGAGGACATGCAGAAAGCAGCCTTCAGTGCCTTTGGGCCTGCGATTAGGCCAGCCATGGAAAAAAGCAACTTAACCCAGCAGTATAGGTGGAGGGTGGACCACACATGTTGGAAACTCTACGGAGCTAGGGACTTTAGGAAAGGAAGATCTAACTGGCAGTGGTCATCAGGCTTCAACAGAGATCCCAAGTTATATTAACCACAAACAAAAGGAGACCCTCCTCCAGACAGACAAGAGACAGTGCCTTGGTGACAGAGGAGGCAGAGGAAAGCACACTCAAGACCCCTGACTTTTGTCCTTTTTCATGAGTTTGTATATGACCCACCCCCTTAATTCTTGTCTCAAAGAATAACCAGGGCTATATGGAAGTCCTGGTGAATCATATCTTTAATAAAGGAACTACTTAAATTATCAGATTAGATTAAATTAATTTTCTATCCACCACATAGTAGATGTAGCTTCTTGAGGAATATTACTTGAACTTCATAGTAAACAAACAACACATTTTCTGTTCATTCAAACATAGTGTTAGTCACGTTTGTGACATGATTACTGCAATGCAATTGCAACACTACCGAGAGTCAGTGCAGACTTCACAGGTTGAGGGCACAGGCATCCACATGACACTTTTCACTTGAGACACCAGTTGAAAGCTCTGGCGTTGCCAGGCCACCCACACTTCTGATCAACTGGCAACATATTTGAGAGCTCAGTTCAGTAAGTTACTAGAACAACTGACAGGACTCAGGAAAGTGCTATGTTTATGATTACAGTTTTATTAGAAAGGACACAAATAACAACCAGTCAAATGAAGAGACATATAGGGTGTGGTCTGGGAGGCTTCCAAATTTGAAGCTCTGGATGCATTAGATTCCCAGCACATCAATGTGTATCACCAACCAGAAAGTTCACCACACTTCAGGTGTCTAGAGTTTTTATGGGGGGTTATTATGCAGATATGATTAATTGAATCATTGGCCAAATGATTGGAAGCAATCTTTAGCCCCTCCACTCCCTGGAGGTCAGGAAGTGAGGCTGTTGTTACACAGATCAAAACCCTAGCCTACTGATCACATAGTTGGTCTTTTTGACATGACTGTCCTCTATTCTGTCACTATCTCAAGGCCCACCATGAGTCATCTCATAAGTGTAAACTCAGGTATAATCCTTGGGGTCTACCTTGAATAATAAGGACACTCCTATTAAGCTCTCTCCTAGGAACCCAGGACAAAGATCAGAAAAATTAATTTGACAACAGTTACATATTTTAGAAATTATATTACTACTAGAATTTTATTTTAACAAAATTCAATAGTTTCCTGAAAGAAACTTATACCATCAAAACATTTCTTATTCATCATGTCACAGTATTTCTGTACTATTTATTCATATATATATAAATATATATGGGCTTAATCATTTAAAACTTGTTGCGGCAAGAACTTTCCTACCTATAGGCAATAGATTGCTATGTTTTTAACAAATTGTGGCAAATTCTAAACAGCAATTCTTTTGTATCTAATAGGACATTTCATCCTAGAAAAATAAAGCAATGTTTTTGACATTGGAAAAAAAAACCAAAAAAACATTTCTTACACTACATATATGTGTATAGGTGAGCACTGATATATATCTATGTCTAGATAAAGATATAGAAATATGAGAATATGGATTAAGTGGAATGGCATCATTTGCACATGTATCTTATGGAAATTCAATTATACATGTCCTGCAACAACAAAAGTAGGGGAGACAATAACCATTTATAAATGACAAGTGATTCCTTGCCATGAGCGTATCCCCCCAAGTGAGTGTGAGATGGGAGACCACAACAATTTCTGAAGTTGCTCCTGTGCTTCTCATGATGTGAGCACTTCATAATTCTGAATGTAATCCCAGTTTTTAAAGACCTTTTTCATACATTAAAAATACAGATTGTGTTTTTCATACCAAAAAGCTCTTGAGGCAGGGCAGGTCATTCATCTGGTGCTCTTGCCTGGTAGGAGTGATATGTTTCTAACTCAGTAGGAAAACTGCCTGGAGTGAACTTAGTGGGACTTAGTATTTGATCTCCAACGTGGTGCCCCTCTGAGGGATTGTCCATGGTGGTTTTGAATAAATTAACTTTTTTGGCTTATGTGCTGCCTTTAATACCTAACCTTCCCCACAGAGAAGATGTGATTTCCCTGTAAACATGCATATGTGACAAGTTTGAGGACATCAAATTCTCATGTGCTGTTGGCAAGTAATTTTTTCAATGGGAAGTAAGAGTTGTAGATTTTTCCTAAAATGAAGTGATCAGATGACATAGAAAGAAAATATGTGTTGCATTCTCCATGACATTTTGGGGGGAACAGCTTGTAATTTTTTATAAGATATGAAAGCTATTTCTAGGACTTTTATACCCTTATTGTCATTTCTTAGGGCAATACAATCTCAATTATGTAACATATATTTACATATATTTAAGTAACATATATTTGAGGATTTCTGGGAGTTTAACACTGTGCTTAGGAGTTGGCTTATAATTTTATAATTGGAGAAAATTAGGGGGTGGAAAAGCATATAGTCCTCATGAAAATATTTTTCTCTGGGCTATTGTAAATACTTTCATAAAAAGGTGTGTGCCTTTCACTGTATAGACATAATTGTGCTCAGTTTGCACGTTTGTAGAAAGATCATTTGCAGCAGAGCATCCTGGATTCTAATTCATCAGTGCCCAGAGAATCTGTGTGATTTGGAACACATGTCTTCAAGAGCATCATTTCCTTCTTTGTATACTAATATAATGAGTTTGGGGATCCAATGGTCTCTAAGTACCCTTCAGCTGTAAAAGTCTATAGTTCTATGTTTTCTCATTTCAAATCCACTGCCTTTGAAGTGCTATTTAAATGATTAATTTCATGAATGTTCAAAGAAGTAAATGATTTCTATTTACAATGTTAATCATAATTAACAATACAATTCAAAATAATTGTTTTTACACATATCTATTTTACAAACTGAGTACATAATGTTTTATTGTCATTCACACAGAAATCTTTAGAAGCTATTTTTGTTTATTCCTATTTAAAAAAAATTGTGCAGAATAATTTTTTATTTTACATACTTGAATAGAAACATTGATGTGTATCAAGATTTTTAAAAATAAGCCCAATTCTTTGATACCATACTGCAATGCAAATATCTCTATTATAGCATTTATCACATTTTTTTGCAATTATTTGTGTACTTTCTTCTCTTCACAAATTCAGGGACCATGTGTTTCTTAGCTTTATACCTTAGAATCTGAAATGATGTCTGCTACTTGATAATGCCTTAGTATCTCTTAAGAGAATAAATTAATGAATAGTGGCTGAATATCATCACTGAAGCCAAGGTTGGAGACATTCATGTTTATTATAAAGGAATTATCTTGAATGATTTTAGTAGCATGTCTTGATTTCCTCTGGTGAGGTGTACTCTGTTTTCTCAACAGACCTCCATGCTGAGTAGAGAGTTGTTCTTGAGACATATTGTGTCATATATTAGACAGAGTAGATGTGAACTAAGAACTCTGATTTCACCTCGTTAGAAAGGAAGATAGATTCCAATGGATAAAAGGTGAACAAATGAAAAACCAAGTGGAAACAGTGAAGTTAGACTATTTGTTTAAAAAGTGTTATGAAAAGGAGAAATCTAAGACAGTAGAGTAGAGGTTGTAACTATTAAAGGCATTTGTTTTAAAATTCTTAAATATGCCAATAGTTTGTATTTGAGGGTCACATTGATGGATGCAGTGGAGATGCAGGGAGGAAGGGGCACCTAGCAAGTAGTGGAATAACACATCAGAGGAGATAGAAGTTAAAATTGTCATGGACAAATTGATATCCTTGGAAGGGAATAAGGGGTGAAGTTTTTTGTCAAAAGTAATTTAAAAACAAAATGAATGTATGTATAGAAAAGAGAGAAAGATGAAGAGGTTCACTCCTAAACAAGAAAGACTAAAAATGGGGTCATGACTTCTCTGTGTAGACAATGTTCATTGTCTATTGCCATTGGGAATGACTTGTAAGAATGACTCTCCTTGCCTAATACCCTGAAGGAATGTTCATATTATAATAGCATATTGAAACTATCCAGAGCAGGTAGTTATTTTACAGCCCACATACCTCTCTTAAAAAATGGTTACAGGTTCTTGAAATATTCCTCAGTAAACCTTATTCACCTATCACCTTCAGTCCTAACTACATAAGAGTCTTCAATGTTTTTCCCAATACTATTTTCCCTGTAATTATCTATAGAACAAAACCAATTATCACTTGGCAATAAAAACAATGGACTGACATTCTCCAAATTATTTCATTTTATGTGCTGGCTTAATTATTTTTTTACTTAAATTATAATTTTATAATCAAAGACTAGGCAATTAACCCTTGGTTTAAGGTAGCATAATTTATTCTTCTTATAACTTCTTACTTTCAGATTCATTTATTTTTTGTGTTTCTCTCAGTGGATTTTTATAATTTTCTCTTTGCACCCTCTAAGTTACATTTGTTTTTCTGCAATGCTTAGCAACAGACAATCTGCTATAAAACTAGGTCTGAAAATCATGCAGGCCTGCATCCTCTTAAGAGATAATAAAACTTTAGAATGAAAGAAATCCAGTCAATATTAACTTATTAAATGATTTTTATCTTTGATATCTGCTTTCAGACACTAGCAAAAAATATGAACACGGAGTATTTGTTAAACTCAAAAGGCAGTCTAGTCAGAATTTCCTTTGGCATATCTCTATAAGAAAACACTGCAGATAGATAAGTAAATAGATAAAGATAGTATAACAAGCTAGTCAGTGCAAACAACACAAATCAACTCTTAACCTAGGCAGATAATTTTTTTGGAAGAACTGATGGGAAGGTTGGAACCAGACTTGGAAAACAAGAACAAAGTAAGCCTAGAATGTAGAGCTTTGAAAGTGATGGCTTTTACATAGGAGACAGAAGTGGTGGCTTGCATCTGTTACTAATTCCATCAGAACTCTGTCGTAATTAAGAGAAAGTGATTTGTGAAATTGCCCAAGGGAACACTCCAGAGAATACAAAATTTACTCATCAAAGGGTGGGGCAGGGAACTGGATGGTGGCTAACATAAGCCCCTTGGACAAGAGATTTTCTAACATACCAACAGATTTGCTCAAGTGTTTTTCTTGGTACTCCTATATTAGTCTATACACAGCTCAATCTCTACACTTATCTCATTAGTTTCTCTTTACTCTATTTCTATTTGCTCCACCTGAGAGATTGTAGATTTTTTGAAGAATGAACTGTGTCTAATTCGTACTTACATTAATACTATTGTAGCTGCCTATCACATAAAAGGTCCCCAAAGATTTTTTTTTAATTATTAGCTATATGTTTATTGAAATGTTAGGACTCAAACTGGTAAGATTAAATTAACTGCAATATCATAAGGGAAAAATGGGACATAGGAGACAGCATATTCTGTTAATGCATTTTGCTCTTTGCTGTCTCATATAATATGCACAGTCTGGGTCTATCTTTCTTTTTGTGTAAGCCACAATAGAAATACATGCTGCTATCTCAAATGAATCATAGGAATAATTTGGGGATGTTATTACACTTTTAAACTTAGTAAATTATGTAAATCATTGCATTAAAATAGCTAAGATATATACTGTATATATATGCATTTTATATATATGCAATTAGTTTTTCATTTAGGAACAAAGCTCATTTATTTAAAATTTGTGCAGAAAGTCTTTTACATAAAGGTGATTTGTTGATGTCCATTATTTCCTGGTCAGAAGTTTCAATAGATAAATTTATCAGCTGTTTGTGGATAGATTTATTTTTCTAAATTTTGTAAATTTAAGCTTATGCATTCACTGAGAACTTATTCCCATATTAATAGCATCTGAGGCACCTGTACTAGAGCCGAGACTTAGGTCTCTGTGATTCTAAATATAGCCATTTCCTTCTATCCCATGTTTTTCCCTTCTTGTAAGGTTACATGACATTGAAAAGTTGTACATGTTAAGCTCAATTAAAATATTTGTAGCTATAAATTTAAGATCTGAAGAAGTCTTCTGTGAAAAATAACCCACTTTTCTGCCTGACATATAGTAGACTCTTACTGGACGTTTGTTAAATAAGTCAGCGCAGTTTTTATTTATGAAAGAAGAAAGTCATCCTGCTAAATCCTCCTATACTCTGCTAATATTTTATAAATAATATCAAATGGCAAGGTCAAACTAATGTTGTATGATTACATACTGCCTTTCACATATACCGTGTTTCCCTGAAAATAAGACAGGGTCTTATATTTATTTTTCCTCATGAAGATACCCTAGGGCTTATTTTCAAGGGATGTGTTATTTTACCCTCAAAGCCTCAGCTTGCAGCAGGCACAGGATGGCAGGGACCTGACAGGGGGACCCGACCTTGTTGGTGGGGCTGCCCACACCTTTCCAGTCACCTCTGGGATAGTAGCTGTCACGATGGGGCAGATGAGAAGGGCTGCTCGTCTTCTTCACCGCTCCCCGAGGAAATGCATGGGTTGTGCAGATACGCTGCGTAGCCATGCCCATCACTAGGTCTTATTTTCAGGGTAGAGCTTATATTGCGCAAATGCTTAGAAATCCTGCTAGGGCTTATTTTATGGGTAGGTCTTATTTTCAAGGAAACACGGTATATACCATGGAGTGCTACTCAGCCATAAAAATATGGTGAACTAATACCTTTTGTCACAACCTGGATGGAACTGGAGAGCATTCTTCTATGTGAAGTCTCACAAGAATGGAAAAAAAAATACCGTATGCACTCACTATTAAGCTGGAACTAATTGATCAACACTCATGTGCACATATGGACGTAAAACTCAATGGAAATCAAGCAGGTCAAGGAGGAGGAGGGGATGAGTAAATTCACACCTTATGGGTACAATGCACACTATCTATGGTGATAGATACATTTATAACTTTTACTCAAACTGTGCAAAAGTAATCCATGTAACCAAAACATTTGTACCCCCATAATATTCTGAAATTTAAAAAAATAGAATTAATATATTTTTAAAAGATAATTTTCAGATATTATTCTACCATATTCAGAAGTTAATGTTTTGATCATATTCAACTGATAATGTTTGAGAAACTTTTATAGTTTCTCAATCATTATTTCTAATAAATAAGTTTAGAAATCACTGAACAAAATTGAATGTTACTTGTGATGAATTACAGTAGAATGAAATGAATATAACTTCAAGGTTAGCCATGGCTTTTGCTTAATAGTACATATCACATTAATCAAAAAACAAAAATCTTATCTTTGAGCAATTACCTTTGAATTCAATGAATTTTCTGAAACTGACTAACTTATCAGAGTAAATGATGTTTCCTAGCACAGTGCTATCACTTGTGTTCTCTGTGACCCATTTAAGAATACAAGCTATGTGGGTTAGAAATATAAAGTTTTATATTTGGAATGAGAGCAACTGTTTGAAGGAAAAATCATTAATAATGTAAATGTGACTTAAAAGAGTCACTTTTAAAAACATTGTGAAACATATTTTCCTTGGCCTATAAATATTTCTTAAATAGGTAAAAATAAGAAGTTTTTTGGAAACTTTTTTGGTGTTTCTCTTTCCATGGGTCTCTGTTCAACATAGTTACAGAATTTTATTTTATTGACTCTGTCCATTTCTAATATAATGTAGGAAAATGATATTGGGCATTTTGTCCCCAACTGTGAAATATCTATGATACCAGGAATAAGCATAATCATTAGTTTAATTTCATTTCCATAAATGCTTTCTTTAGTAATATGTTCCCTTAAATGTACAGAGGCAGGTATAGATATATAGTCAGGTGTTGGAAGCTGTCCTGGACACGGTAGAGTTGGGGTACGGCTGCTGCCCAGAACACTGGGGTCCTCATGACGTAGCACTGGCCCAAGCTCGTAGCTCTGACATTCTTACCCTTCCACTTAATTAGAGGGTGCTGGAGACAGTGCAGCTGCGTTCATGGAAAGGTCACTGAAGCAGCCACCTGCACATAACTCTCCTTGACCATTGTGCCCTTTAGGCCTGGGGATTACTTACTCCAGGCTGCAGAGTTACTGGAATATGTGCCCAACCCAGAGCGGCATAAGAGTCATACATTCCGGCTTAGGTTTACCTAACTATTAGGGTTGCTGCTTGAAGGTATAACAAAGAGTTTGATCTTCTGCACAGAAGCGAATGTTGCCCAGCCCCACAGCCCTGGGGTCTGGAGGCCACTTGATAAACACCTTGCCCTTATGGGGTACTGCCTGAGCTCAAGGGATGGCTGTTTAGCCGACGACGGGTAATCCCCTCATGCAGAGGGGGGTCAACCTAAGACAAGGCGCAGTCGCGGGGGGCCAGGCTGGAAGGATTGGGAACAAAGTTACCCTTTTTGTGGCTGCATTGCTTGTCTGTGCTTCTCAAACTCTGGCTTATGGCTGTAGGCTTAAGCAACCCATTAAGACCCCGAGTCTTGGGACATCTGTGCCCTTAGGCTACGTGTTCCGGAATCTATGGCCATTATTGCAATGCCTGGGTGGTCACGTATAAGGAAGTAACTTTGGCTATAAAGTGACAAATAAGATTTACCTAACTGTTTT
>CAUYPO010075423.1:0-15537 GCA_963574435.1 Cheirogaleus major
TACTCGGGAGGCTGAGGCAGGAGGATTGCTCGAGCCCAGGAGTTTGAGGTTGCTGTGAGCTAGGCTGACGCCACGGCACTCACTCTAGCCCGGGCAACAGAGTGAGACTCTGTCTCAAAAAAAAAAAAAAAAAAAAAAAACTTATTAGCTTTCCTTTGTCTCCAAAAATATCACAATAGCAACAACCAGAGAATCCTTAGTTATGGACTGGAAATGAATAACGTTATTGACAATTTTCAACAACTTATAATTTTTTATGGTATAATAGTTTGAAAATGCAAATATTCATGCATTACCCTGATGTTAATCTGTAATTGAGTAGGTATAGTGAGATGCTGTGGTTTTTTTCTATGGTTTTAACTTGGAACTTGAGGGTGTAGACTGTGATAGTCTGCATTTGTATTCAAGGTAAGCAATTGAATAGCCCATTGTAAATTTATAACATTGGAGTTTATTATGAAAAGCAGGTGACTATTTCTTTAAATCCTTTATTAAAAGAACCACGGCTTTTTGGTTACATTGTCTAGAGGAGCAGTGTAGGATGCAAGTCACATATGTAATGTTAAATTTTCTAGTAGCCACATTAAAAGAGGTAAAAAGAAATCGGTGAGATTAATTTTAGTGATACATTTTATTTAACCCAATGTATCAAAATATTATCATTTCAACATTAATGAGATATTTTACATTCTTTTCTTTTTTTTTTACTAAGTCTCCAAAGTCCAGTGTGTATTTTATACTGACAGCATATCTCAGTTTAAAGCAGCCACATTTTGAGTGTGCAGGAGCCACATGTGGCTAGTGACCACCACACTGGACCATGTAGGTTTACAGTTTCAGTAAATCTATATGCAGTAGAATCTACACAAATTGGCATACTATATAGATTTCTATGTCAATCAGGTCCTGATAAACATAAGGCAGATCATGATTTTAGTCTGTCAGGCAGATCTTAACCTGGCCCTAATGTGAATATTGTCAGAGAGATCTAACATAACAGCCTTTGATTTCTTACCGAGGGTAATACACACCCTGGTTATAACGCTTTGGCACATAGCAATCGCGTCAGCCACTGTTTTATTCCAGATGGTGTTTAATGTACATAGACCACTGCCCAGGCAGCGTCTGTCGTGTGGCAGATGAGTCTTGGGTGAGCGATGGTGAGTAATACCACTAACTAGCAATAGATAACAATGCTTAGGGAGGTGCCTAAAGAAAAGAAGACTGTTTAAAAAAAAAACAAAAAACTCCCAAGTACCCAGGAAACTTACTTATTCCTCTCTAACACTGTTGGAAGATTTAGTTAATTTATGGAAACATATTGGCTTGATTGGCTGGTCTCATTCTGACATTCTCATATTTTTGTTTTGTTAAGCATTTTCACTAGTGGAATTTAAGTCCTTGGTACTTGAAGAGAGGGAGAATACCTTAGATCTGTGCTGTAAGTATAAAGTACACACCAGATTTAGAAACCTTAGTATAAAAAAAGAGTGGAAAGTATCTCTTTAATAATTTTTGTATGATTACATGGTAACATTTGGGATATATTAGGTTAAATTAAATATCTTATCAAAATTAATTTCAACTGTTTCTTTTTACTTTTTACAAAATATGGCTACTAGAAGATTTAAAATTGGATACTTGGCTTATAATCTATTTCTGTTGGACACTGCTGCCTGAGATTGTTCATTAGTCTATGTAAAGACTGCCGAGAGATACTGTAATACATGTGCTTGCCTGGATATGTGCTTGGGAGCTCGACAAATTGATGCCATCTTCTCAGTAGCCAGAGGGTTATTCTGTGTCTGTCCTCTCAAAAGAGGGAGGGAGAGTGCAGCAGGTTCTGTTGGAAGCCTGATCCTGAACCACTTATCAACCATTAAAGTTGCCGCTTTGAGGACAGAAGACCTGTTGGTTTTGTCACCAGTTTGCTCACTCATGTTTATGAAAGGGCCAATGCATAATTAGGTGCTGCTTTGTACTTTCTCTGAGACATAAATCAAGGACTCTAGTTAAGTGTGCTTGTGTGTATTCAGTCTTTCATTAAATGTTCTCACTGTCCCAGAGAACCGTTTCAGTATAGCTTGGGCTGTAAATACCTTAGTCTTTAGCTCTTGTTCATAGTTATTTATAGAAATTCTTAAAACTACTTGGTCTGTATTGATATTTCCATGACCCAAACTATTCAGAAAGAGGACCACAGCTGGGTTGGCTTCTCAAACCTGAGCATTTCACTGGGGTATTCATGAACCTGGGGATGATTTGTACGCCTGATATCTGGCTTCATTTCTCTCTCATCCCAGACTGAGAAATTAAAAAAACAAAATTATTTTTTGTTGAGTAGGAGAATCCTAGGCAGAGCCTCACTTATACTTTTAAATCCATAGTCTTAGAATCAGCTTTCTGTTCTCCCTGAACATCCACATTCCACATTTTGATCTTAGCACAGGCTTAGTATGTATACTTTCCAGTTCACCTAAAAGGAGTGTGGGGTGGAAAGAAAAGAATTGACACTTGTTGAGCATCTGCTGTGTGCTGTGCATTAAGTTGGGTACTTTATATACATATATACAGTTTTGTTTTGTTTTTTTTTTAGAGATAGGGTCTTGCTATGTTGCCCAGGCCAGTCTTGAACTCCTAGGCTCAAAGGATCCTCCTGCCTCAGCCTTCCAAATAGCTGGGATTACAGGAGCAAGCCACCACACCTGGCTTGAGCTGGGTGCTTTAGAAATTTCTCAGTGGCCCTGAGAGATGGGAATCATGATCTGTATTTTATAGATGAGGACATTGAAATCTAGAAGTTAATTTTTCAACTTCACATATGTAGATCATGGATTCTAGAACTTGGCATCATACCTACTTGTCATCTCAGTTTAAAAGAAGCTGTGATGTTCCTTCCAGAGGTAGAGAGTGTGACTATGTATGTCATGTCCTAAACTGGGAGAAACATGTAGGATCCTTCCCAGAATATCTTTATCCCTAATCACAGACCTGACACCTGTGTTGGTAGATGGGGTATTTCTAGACTGTTTACCTCCACTGGGGCATGTAGTGACCATATGAACACTTCGGTTTGCAGTTGGGACACCGGATTCCAGCAGGATGGCCCAATGGAATCAGCTACAGCAGCTTGACACACGATACCTGGAGCAGCTTCATCAGCTGTACAGTGACAGTTTCCCGATGGAGCTACGGCAGTTCCTGGCCCCTTGGATTGAGAGTCAAGACTGGTAAGTCCTTCTTGAGAAACTCCCTAAATTGTATGCCAAATACCAGGCATTTGTTTTGGTTTGAATCTAGAGATCTCTTCTAACTTCACACTTTGCTAACTATGTCATTGAAAAAATTATGGGTACAGGTGATGGGGAAAAAGATCAGGAGATGAAGAGAAGATCCTTTGGTCTTGTAAAGTAGTTTATATTTGAAGGACACATGGGCAGCTGTCTTTTGGCACATTGAAACAACCTGCTTGGTGGTAGATGTTTTGAAGGTTGATTCGGATCTCATTTACTTGAGGAGATCCTCTGTGTATTCTGATACTTTGGTGATGTAGAAATATTTTTTATCCGAGTGAGAATTCTGTTGCAGATAGAAGTTTGGGTCTATACTTGTGATTCCCCTTTAATTAAAGGAAAGAGACATAGGGTAAGGGAAATAGACTTCATTCATAGAGGAGATCATAGCACAGAAATCCAACAACAATTTCTTTCAGTTTAATGTATTTAGGTTCACTTACTAATTTTGGTTAATTCAGGCCAGTATGACCTGGTTTTTCCAGAATACATACACTGATTTGATAATAGGCCATGGAGGTGATTCAGAGATGCTGGAGATAGACCATCATAGCCTGGGATTGTGTATTTATACTAATAACCCAACCAGTTCCTGAGAGCTGGCTGAGAATTTAAAGCAAAACAGTGTTATCTATCCACTTTGCTCATATATTTTATAAATATAGACTATGGAAGTGGCTAATCATATTTGCGATCATTGTTAATAATTATTTTTATTTTATTTATTTATTTATTTTTATTTATTTATTTATTTTTTTGAGATAGAGTCTCACTCTGTTGCCCAGGCTAGAGTGCTGTGGCATCAGCCTAGCTCACAGCAACTTCAAACTCCTGGGCTCAAGCAATCCTTCTACCTCAGCCTCCCAAGTAGCTGGGACTACAGGCATGTGCCACCATGCCCGGCTAATTTTTTCTATATATTTTTAGTTGGACAATTAATTTCTTTGTATTTTTAGTAGAGATGGGGTCTCGCTCTTGCTCTGGCTGGTTTTGAACTCCTAACCTTGAGCGATCCTCCCGCCTCGGCCTCCCAGAGTGCTAGGGTTACAGGCGTGAGCCACCGAGCCTGGCCAATAATTATTAAATTGATGGCATTTAATGTTGCTGAGCAGTAGAATCTAAAATGATGGAGTATAGCATCAGATTTGTCTTATATTTTTTTCTCCTTCTTGACAGTGATTTCTGTGTGTGTATGTGTGTACGTAGGCTTAGAAATCATTCTTCATCATTCTTCTTTTTCCTAGGGCATATGCGGCCAGCAAAGAATCACATGCCACGTTGGTGTTTCATAATCTCCTGGGTGAGATTGACCAGCAGTATAGCCGCTTCCTGCAAGAGTCAAATGTTCTCTATCAGCACAATCTGCGAAGAATCAAGCAGTTCCTTCAGGTGTGAGGAGAAACTGGGCCTGTCTAGCAGGGTGTTAGCTTTCCTTCCTGGAAGCATTTCTTTTCTCATTTGGCTCAATAATGAGAACCTATCTTGTATTTTCAATCAAAGGAGAAGCAATTAGCCCTTTCTCAAATCCCTGTGTACTTACCCTTGGGCACCATTGCCTGAGATTCACTTCTCTTGTCACAGTTTAAGTAATAGTGATTGTTATGTTGGTCATACTATGTTAGCATGTTAATAACATCATAGTGACTAGGTCCCCTCGTAGGAAGATGACTCCCACTTTTCAATGTTAGTTTGACTGTAACGGGGTACTCCTTGACCAAGTCAGTCACCCTGCTGCAAGACCAGGATGCTGTGCCGTCCAGAGACTCAGACTCAAGTGCTTCTCTCACAGCCACAGTACAGCTCATCTTAACCACCTGTCTCCTCCTCTCCCCTTCGTCCTCCACTGATTTCACGCAGGCTCTGAGGCCTTTGTTCTGTTGTTTCATGTAATAAATGTAATGTTCTCCTCAGTTGATGAGGAAATTAGTTTTAAGTTAGCAAAGTTCAGTCTACATCTTCATAGTCTGCTGCTACTTTTCATTCTCTTTCTCTCCCACCTATAGAGCAGGTATCTTGAGAAGCCGATGGAGATTGCCCGAATTGTGGCCCGGTGCCTGTGGGAAGAGTCCCGCCTCCTCCAGACCGCAGCCACGGCAGCCCAGGTGAGACCTGAGAAGAAACAAAGCACTCATCCGGGAGAAACAGAAAGTCAAACAACTTCATAATCCAATAAAATAGAAATCATTAAATATACTAAAAAAGAAGAAAAAAACAAGCTAATAATCACAAAAATACATTGAAAAAGACTTAATTTTTTTTTTTTTTTTAGACTGAGTCTTACTCTGTCGCTAGGTCTTGAGTGCTGTGGCGTCGGCCTTGTTCACTGCAACCTCAGCCTCCTGTGCTCAATTGATCCTCCTGCCTCAGCCCCCTGAGTAGCTGGGACTACAGGCATGCGCCATCATGGCTGGCTAATTTTTTAAATATTTTATAGAGATGGGATCTTGCTGTGGTGGTCAAGCTGGCCTTAAACTCCTGGCCCCAAGCGATCCTCCCACCTCAGCCTCCCCAAAGTGCTGGGATTACAGGCATGAGCCACCATGCGTGGCCTTGGCATGTTCTTAAGTGTCTAGTACAGGTAAAAGCTCTAGGAGCTAGAAAGAAGAATGGATGTAATCCCTGCTACCCAGGGGCTCTCAGGCTAGTTGGGATTATAAGTACACAAACACTCAGATTGAGAAAACACAGAGGAGGATGTATGTCATTTTGTCTAAGAAAGTTGAATAAGATTTCATAGGAAAGTGAACATTTGAACTGAATTTGAAGGTGGATGAATTCAGGTGTGCTTAGGTAGGAGTGCATGCCAGGCTGAGTAGACAGCATGTGGGGAGGGAGCGTGTGGAAACAGGCTGTATGTGGGGAAGAGTGGATAGTTTAGGGCGACTGAGGCTCAGGGAGGGAAAGTTTAAGTTGTTATCAGGTTGTGAAATGTCTTTCTTTTTGGGGCTGAGCTGTTTACACTTGGAAGCAGTGGGGAGCCAATAAAGTTTTTACAGAGAGGTGGGTTTCTGTGGGTGATAATTAATAACATCTATTTTCCCCCTTTAAGTGCAGTACCAGTTGAGAAATAGACATGGGAGTGGAATATAGATCAAAGGAGCAGCTGTATCGTTGGTAAGACTAGGCTGGAAAGCATGGCCTGAGCTGATAACCACAGGGGCTTTCCAGTGCCTGTCCCTGAGTTAGATCTTGGGGTGGAGAGAGGGAGTCTGCAGAGCAACACCTCCCCAGTCATCCGTATGGAGCTTTAGCAACCGTAGACTCAGACTCATTGAATGCGGAGGGACAGGCCTCTAGAACTGCTTCTAGAAACGCCCTCGCTCCTGCCTCAGCTGTGCCCCTGGAAGCAAGAGCAAGAGGAGGGAGGTGCCAACTTAAGCGCTGGGCTCTTTGGAGGTCTGTGTGTGCACAGGGTCTGTCTTTCCATCTCTCCTATCAGAGGAGTCACTCCAACTATGGAGAAATTAAAATAAGGCTGGGAGCTGCCTTCCCAAAACTTGTAAGAAGTTTGTATTCTGTTGGTGTGGATAAGGATCATGGGAAAGGGAGAGAGCGGTTCCCTGTAAAACTGACATATTTAGATCTATTTTTGGAGATGTCTAATGCAGTGCAGAGAACAGACTGGATGCGAGAGAGATTAGAGGCAAAAAGATCAACAGTTGGGGCCTGAACTGAGCCACTGGCAGGAGAGATGGATCTGAGAGATTACAGAGTATAGAGCCAGGAGGAGTGGTGACTCGGTGTGAAAGTGAGGAAGAAATCAAAGAGACCAGAGGACTTCTAGCTTGGAAAACTAGGTGGATGATGCCTTTCCCTCTCAATTCTGCTCCATTGATTGTTGTCTCTGTCCTTGGGCCGATACTGTACTGTCTTTACCACTGTAAATGTTTTTGTTGTTGTTTGTTTTTTGGAGACACGCTCTCATTCTGTCACCCAGGGTGGAGTGCAGCGTTGCAATCATAGCTCACAGCAACCTTGAACTCTTGGGCTCAAGTGGTCCTCCCACCTCAGCCTCCTGAGTAGCTAGGACTACAGGCCTTGACGCCCAGCTCATTTTTTTGTTGGTAGTGACTGGTTCTCATTACGTTGCCCAGGCTGGTCTCAAACTCCTGGCCTCAAGCGATCCTCCCACCTTGGACTCCCAAAGTCCTGGGATTATAGGCGTGATGAGGTACCACACCTGGCCCCATGAGGTTTTTGAAGGCAGGGATCATGTCTTAGGATAACGTGAGGTTTCCTAGTACAGTGTGTACAGTGGATTTATAGTATGACCTATTGGAAACAAGTCAGTGAAACCATGTGAGGACTTCCCTGGGCCCACACTGACAGCACCGCTGCCTCTTTTTCCCTTCCTCTCGTGGTGGCAGCAGCATCTCAAGCCAAGCAGGAAGCGTAGGTAGGGTAGGATGGAGACTGGACAGAGGTATTTTTGTCCCCATATTTCGTGTGCTCACATGTGCGTTGACCCCCTTTCTGGCAGCAAGGGGGCCAGGCCAACCACCCCACAGCTGCCGTGGTGACGGAGAAGCAGCAGATGCTGGAGCAGCACCTCCAGGACGTGCGGAAGAGAGTGCAGGTGAAACACATCTTGGGCAGGGAGCCTTGTCTTGGGGACGTTGCATGTGGGTCCTGCCATGTACCTTTTTTGAGGTCTTGGCTTTATTTTAATTCTCCTCAGAAACTTTCTTTTCCCTCTCCCCAAGGAAATCTTTTTTTTACTTCTGTTTTTATTTGTTTTAAACAGGATCTGGAACAGAAAATGAAAGTGGTAGAGAATCTCCAGGATGACTTTGATTTCAACTATAAAACCCTCAAGAGTCAAGGAGGCAAGTGAATATTAGAGATGTTAAAATCTCCGGTAGAAAGTGAGTTTGTGTTACTGAGTTTAAGGACATGTTTGTCTCAACTCTGTCGCCTTTATGGCTGTGGGTGGGGTGCAAGGGAGTTCTGGGTGCCCAGTGGAGCCTGGTTATTAGGTCAGGAGTATTCCCGCAGGTCAAGGGGTTTCTCCTTCCTCCTCAGAAATGCAAGATCTGAACGGAAACAACCAGTCAGTGACCAGGCAGAAGATGCAGCAGCTCGAGCAGATGCTTTCGGCGCTGGACCAGATGCGGAGGGTAAGGGGGTTGGGCCGCTTCCCCCGTGTCTCGCTCACTTGCAGGATCTCAGCGTCTTGTGGCAGAACTTGCTTGGTTTCTAGGAAGTTCCTTCTCTGGAATTGACTAAAGAATGTGGTTAGAGCCGATCTGAGAAAATGTTTTCTGACTTTGTTTTGGTTTCCAACCAGAGCATTGTGAGTGAGCTGGCGGGGCTTTTGTCAGCAATGGAGTATGTGCAGAAAACCCTCACAGACGAAGAGCTGGCTGACTGGAAGAGGCGGCAACAGATTGCTTGCATCGGGGGCCCTCCCAACATCTGCCTAGATCGTCTAGAAAACTGGTAAAGGAGGAAAGAGAACCTTCTCCTTTCCTTCTAGAAAGCTGTTTTGAATTATGATCATAACTACAGGCCCACAGAGCTAGTACTGTATCTCTAAGGGGACTTTTAAATATTGAAATTTAGTCCAAGAGTTAAAGTTTTTAATTTATTTGGACAAGTTTTTTTTTATAAAAATGTATTTATATTACTATATTTGAAATATTTTATTTAATGACTTAAGGTTTTTGGTTTAACTGTATTTAACACATAGACTCAATTTTTATTTTATTTATTTATTTTTTTTGAGATAGTCTCACTCTGTTGCCTGGGCTAGAGTGTCGTGGCGTCAGCCTAGCTCACAGCAACCTCAAACTCCTGGGCTCAAGCAATCCTTCTGCCTTAGCTTCCCGAGTAGCTGGGACTACAGGCATGTGCCACCATGCCCAGCTAATTTTTTCTATATATTTTTTAGTCGTCCAGTTAATTTCTTTCTATTTTTAGTAAAGACAGGGTCTCGCTCTTGCTCAGGCTGGTCTCGAGCTCCTGAGCTCAAACGATCCTCCTGCCTCGGCCTCCCAGAGTGCTAGGATTACAGGTGTGAGCCACTGCGCCCAGCCCTAAATTTTTAATTTTAAGTATTTTAGTCATCTAAAGCAACCACATGCTCTTTATAAGGGAAAAAAATTTGAATACAGAAAATTAAGAGAAGAAAAATCTTGTAAAATCTAATCATTAGAGGTACCAGTAGTTAAAATTTTGGTAACCCATCACTCTAGACATCTATCATTATATTTATGTATTAATATGTATAAAGATAGAAAAAGGTTACATTAGCAGGATTGTTCTTTTTTTTTTGAGACAGAGTCTCACTGTGTTGTCCCGGCTAGAGTGCCGTGGTGTCAGCCTAGCTCACAGCAATCTCAAACTCCTGGGCTCAAGCATTCCTTCTGCCTCAGCCTCCCGAGTAGCTGGGACTATAGGCATGCGCCACCATGCCCAGCTAATTTTTTCTATATTTTTTTTAGTTGTCCAATTAATTTCTTTCTATTTTTAGTAGAGACGGGGTCTCGCTCAGGCAGGTTTTGAACTCCTGACCTTGAGCGATCCGCCCGCCTCGGCCTCCCAGAGGGCTAGGATTACAGGCATGAGCCACCACACCCGGCCTAGGAGTGTTCTTTATATGCTCTTCTGTAAACTGCTTTTTTAATGTTCATCCAGCAAATTTTTTTTGTTTTTTGTTTTTTTTTTGAGATAGGGTCTCTCTCTGTCGCCTCGGCTAGAGTGCAGTGACGTCATCATAGCTCACTGCAACCCCAAACTCCTGGGCTCAAGTGATTCCCCCTGCCTCAGTTTCTCTAGTAGCTGGGACTACAGGTGCACGTCACCATGATTGGCTAATTTTTCTATTTTTTATAGAGATGGGGTCTCGCTATGTTGTGTAGGCTGGTCTTCATACACTTGATCTTAGCTAAAAGGCCGAGAAGTGATTGCAGGCTGGTCTTGAACTGGCCTCAAACAATCCTCCCACCTCAGCCTCTCAAAGTGCTAGGATTGCAGGCGTGAGCCACTGTACCCAGCCCATCCAGCAAATCTGTATTGCACACTTTGCACATGCGAGGCCCACTAGTGAGCGTGTTACACCAGCTTAAAGTAGGAGAATCTTGACATGAGGAGGAACCCAGATACATGGAGCACGAAACTGGAAATTTAGGACAACTCCACAGGAGAATGCCTGTTTGTTCATGTCCTCACTAACCCTGAGTGTTGTTAATTTACTGAAGGGAATTTTAAATGCTTCCTGATCAGGAAACCAAGAAGCTTACATTCTGGGAATCGGGGGGATGGAAGTGCCAGAAGGGAGTCAGGGAGCTCAGAATTTCCTACAGCTGTCCTCCTCCCCATCCTTTCACTTTCTCTTTGCGGTCTTTTAGTCTTTATTAAACCAGTGGTAGACCATCAAAGAGAGACACTAGTATTCTCTATTCTTGGAGACAGACATAATCAGCTTTGTGTCCCTCTCTGTTCACTTTTTCTATATGCCTGTGATAATATTTTGAAACGTAATGTCATGTCCTTTCATCTACTGATGTTGATGCTAACTGGGGATTGACCTCTTCTCTTCATGCAGAGGAGTGCTAAATTCCACAGTGACGAAGGGGCCTGCCAAGCTTGCAGACAGTGGGTGGGGGAGCTGGCCCAAACCCAAGTCTTCTTGGCTGTCTACTCTCCTATTTTTTCCTCAGCCTGCACATTTTTGGCACATGTGGACAAGTTGGAATGAGGCAAGGAAGTGCCAGGTTCCATGTTTTCGTGTTCTCTATATCTGAGCTCCAGTGCTTGTCACTTTCGAGCGATGACTCCATTAACGCCTCCTCCTTATGGTATAAACTGTAACATTTATTCTTCTATGCCTAGCGCCCCCACTTAAAAACTTGAAATGGAGGGAGGCGGGATGAGGGCAATATATGTAACCTTAACCTTAACATTTGTACCCCCATAATATGCTGGAAAAAAAAAAACCTTGAAATTTTAGGAAGGGACTATCTAAAAATAGGCAAAATAAATCATCCTTTTCTTAATGCCACTGAACTGTAATGTACAGTTAAGAAGGTTAAAATGGTAAATTTTATGCTATGTATATTTTACCACAGTAAAAATAAATTCCCCTTTCTTATTCCAGGGGACTTCTTAATGATATTTCTGTCTATGGTATTCCATTTCCTTTATTCCACTTACTTGTGCGCATTCACTTAGGTAGCCGGTAACTTTCTTAATTTATTGGCAGGATAACCTCATTAGCAGAATCTCAACTTCAGACCCGCCAACAAATTAAGAAACTGGAGGAGTTGCAGCAGAAAGTTTCCTACAAAGGGGACCCTATTGTACAGCACAGACCAATGCTGGAGGAGAGAATTGTGGAACTGTTTAGAAACTTGATGAAAAGGTAACTTAGAACCCTTGTCCCTTTCCCTCCCCCACCCCAACTCCCCAGTAAAAGGAAAATTACGTTCTGAAGTGAGAGGTGGGCTGGCTTCACAGGAGGGGCGACGGCTGCTCACTGCAGTCTCTTGTGAGCTCTGTTCTGTTTCCTTTAGTGCCTTCGTGGTTGAGCGGCAGCCCTGCATGCCCATGCATCCCGACCGGCCGTTGGTCATCAAGACCGGTGTCCAGTTCACTACTAAAGTCAGGTGGGCCACGGCACTTCCACTTCTTGGTATTTATTTCGTTGAGGGACACTACTGATAGGGCAAGAGCAGAGTTGGTGGCCGGGCATATTCTTTCCAGGTGTCACAGGCAGTATTGTTGCAGATGTGGAATTTGTTGACATGATATTGACTCACTCTTTGATTCTGTTGTCAAAAGCAGAAGAACAGTAATCTTTCTGAGGCTACGTGGGCATACTCCTATGATTCCAGGCCTGGAGTCTTAGGCTGTAGCTTTTCCTTCTGCCCTGGGGACAAAATAATGTCCTATTACTTTCTGTTCTTTGAGTCTACTTTTCCCTGAGGATTTTAAGGGAAAGAGTAAGGCTTAGTGATGTAGCAGCTCAGAGGCCCCAGTGCAGGTGGGTGGTGGGACTACAAGGTGAAGTGTTACTTTCACACTCAAGTCAGAGCAGGTATGCTGGGGTTTTGCCCTTCTGCTGTGAAATTTCCCTCCTCAGGAACTTAGTGTGGTGTGGGGTTTCAGGTTTAATAGAAAAACTATCAGGTGCAGAGCATGTGTTCCTGTAATACTTTTCATTAAATGGCTCTTATCATCCTTTTGTGAATCTATCACGACTTTGTCCGAGTTCTTAGGCTTTTTTTCAGTGCCTGTTGGCCTGAAGGGGTCATGTTCAACTTAATGTCAACGATGGCATTGGCTGGAGGAGGAATCTGGGATTGTCATTTATTCACCTCTTAGAAATGAAGAATTATGATTTTTATATTTCTTCAACTAGAGGTTATGGGGGGAGCCTACTGACTTTTTTTAACTGTATTTTTTTTTTTTTAAATAGGTTACTGGTCAAATTCCCTGAGTTGAATTATCAGCTTAAAATTAAAGTGTGCATTGACAAGTAAGTACTCCTAATCTTAGCTCTTTCTTTCTTTTTTTTTTTTTTTCCAAATGAGGGCCAAAGAAATGAGAACTTTGCCAAACACCATTTGAACTCAGACTTTATTTCCATTCAGAGATCTTCATTTTGTGAACAAAACTTTTCAAAAACCTTGCAGTACGTTGTCATTTACATACCTGAACAAAACCACAAAACTAGTGGTATAGATTTGACTTGTAATTGCTGTCGTGACCACCATTTCCTCTTTTTCTTTAGTTTTTTACTTGTACATGTAATTTATGCACATGATATATATTAATAGAACTGAGAATATAGTCGTGTGTTGCTCAATGACTGGACACGTTCTGAGAAATACACTGAACATCATGGAGTATACAGTATGTACACAAACTTATGGTGTACCTCTTACTCCTAGGCTATACACCTGTACAGAATGTTTCAGTATTGAATACTACAGGCAATTGTGATACAAATCACTAGTTGATAGAATTCAATCTTATGGGACCTCCGTCATTTTTTTCTTTATTAATTAGAGGAAAGGAAAGAGCTATGTTGTTTGTTTGTTTGTTTGTTGGGACAGGGTCTTGCTCTATTACCTGGGCTAGAATACAGTGGTATCCTCATAGCTCACTGCAACCTCAAACTCCTGGGCTCAAGTGATCTTCCTGCCTCAGCCTTCTGAGTAGCTGGGACTACAGACATGTGCCACCATGTCCTGCTAATTTATTTTTACTTTTTTGTAGAGACAAGGTCTTGCTATGTTGCTCAGGCTGGTCTTGAACTCCTGGCCTCAAGCGATCCTACCACCTTGGCCTCCCAAAGTGCTAGGATTACAGGTGTGGGCTACTGTGCCCGGCCTAGGACCACCATCTGTATATGCAGTTTGTCATTGACCCAAATGGTGCTATGCATCTCATTGACTGTATATGGAAAGAATGGATCCACCTCCCCCTTTTCTAATTGTTCCATGCTTTACTACATAATGGAATAATTTCAAAATTTGATGATACCTTTCAGAATTTAAAATGTACATACCCTTTGAAGAGATTAGAAAAGAGAAAATGTATACTTATTTTTAGATAATGTAATTATCAGGAAATTTCATGAGAATGAACTGGAAAATAATTATTAATGAAATAAGGAAGTTGACAAAGGTGGGAGATTTAATAAATAAATAATTGGTAATTTTAATCATGTATTAAAATTGTAATAGAAAAATAATCTCACAACAAGCAATAGAAGTAAAATATATATTGTGATAAACTTAAAAATAATTGGGATCTATTTGAAGAAAACCATGACATTTTAGTGGGAGAAGACTGTTTTTTAAAGTGATGAGACAATCATATTCCTGAATTGCAGACTTTTAATTTTATTATAAAGTTGTTGATTCATCCCAGTTAATGTAGCACCAACCAAAATGTCAATAGGATTTTTAAAAATCTATAAAATGCATAAAAAAAATCTATAAAATGCTTTTCAAGTTATATCTTAGATTAAAAAGTAAGCAAAGATAGTAAACCACTTTATTTTAAAAAAATTTTAAATTGTGGTTAAAAAAACACTTAACATAAAATTTATCATATTAACCATTTTTAAGTGTGTATAGTTCAGTAGTGTTAAGTATATTCACATTGTTGTGCAATGGGTCTTCAGAACTTTTTTATCTTGCAAAACTGAAACTATAGCCATTGAAAAACTGCTCTTCTTTTGTCCCTGGCAACTACCGTTCTACTTTCCAAAGAATTTTTTAAATAAATAAAAATTGGGGGTGGGGGAGGGTATGGTATGGGAAGCTGCCCTGACAGATATTAAAATGTATCACATAGTTCCAGTTACTAAATTAGAGTATTACTAAACTAGTAACTAGACAAGTAAACTAATTGGTCATTGAAATAAAAGCTGAAGTCCATGCTGGGCGTGGTGGCTCATGCCTATAATCCTAGCACTCTGGGAGGCCAAGGCAGGAGGATCGCTTGAGCTTAGGAGTTTGAGGAGTTGAGGCCTGAGCAAGAGCAAGAGCAAGACCCCGTCTCTACTAAAAATAGAAAAAAATTAGCCTGGCATGGTGGCACATGCCTGTAGTCTCAGCTACTCAGGAGGCTAAGGCAGAAGGATTGCTTGAGTCCAGGAGTTTGAGGTTGGTGTGAGCTAGGCTGACGCCACGACACTCTAGCCCAGGCAACAGAGACTCTGTCTCAAAAAAACAAAAACAAAAAAACTAACGTCCAGAAATATATCTCAGGTTTACATAAGGAATTAATATGTTTAAAATGGTATCTCAAATGATTAGGAAAGGATGGATTATTTAGTAAGTGGTTGAGACAACTTGGTATTGGGGGTTTGGGTGGACAGTTTAGAATTTTACTTTTTTAGTCCATCAGAATAAATTCTAGACATATTTACATGTTTAAAATAAAAGTATTATTATGAGGGAGAACTTCCTGATAACAAGGACTGTCAAGTTCCAAAATGTGATATACAGAAGGATGTCTTCTGAATGATTTAAAAATCGGTGAGTTTTCATCTGTAAACTCACATGGAATGGACTATTTAACAAATAATAGTGCCAGGTGTTGTAGCTCACATATGTAGTCCCAGCTACTCAGGAGGCTAAGGCAGGAGGATCACTTGAAGCCAGGAGTTCAAGGCTGCAGTGAGCTATGATCCTGCTACTGCACTCCAGCCTGGGTGACAGAGCAAGACCCCGTCTCTAAAAATGAATAAGTAAATAGATAATAAATAAAAAATTACAGTGTTTAATAA
>CAUYPO010075424.1:0-13794 GCA_963574435.1 Cheirogaleus major
GCATGTGGCACACACTGCCTTTGCCCCCTGCACGTGCATGGGTGGAGGCCAGTACTGCCCCCTTTAACCAAGGAGAAAGCTGAGCCCCAGGTAGGTTGTCATTTTGCAAGGTCACATATCAACAAAGGGCCAAGACTTTCACCTGGGACTTTCGGAGGCCAGAGACTGTGCCCCAGCCACCACCTGATGTCCCTGCACCAGTGGCTCCAGGGAGGGTCAGACACAGGGGAGAGCGTCTGCCTTGCCCGCACGCTCGCCGCATGCCCCCACACACCGACACAGTCTGCTTACTGGCTGTGATGAGATGATGAGGGGAGAAGCCGGGTTGGAGGCAACTTCCATCAAGGGCGTCTCAGCAGGGCGGGGAGTCGGGGGAGGAGAGACGGAACAGCAGTGATGGAGGGAGCTCGGGGGTGGTTTCAGGAGGTGTTCGGGATGGTGAGGGAAACGAAAGAGGTGCCCCACAGGGACAAGCTGACACCAAGGGTTGATGGAAAAACAATGGCGGGGCTTGGTAGCTCACGCCTGTAATCCCAGCACTCTGGGAGGCCCAGGTGGGAAAATCACTTGAGCTCAGGAGCAGCCTGAGCAAGAGTGAGACCCCGTCTCTACTAAAAATAGAAACAAATTAGCTGGACAACTAAAAATATATATAGAGAAAAAATTAGCCGGGCATGGTGGCGCATGCCTGTAGTCCCAGCTACCTGGGAGGCTGAGGCAGAAGGATTGCTTGAGCCCAGGAGTCTGAAGTTGCTGTGAGCTAGGCTGACACCATGGCACTCTAGCCCGGGCAACACAGTGAGACTCTGTCTGAAAAAAAAAAAAAAAAAAGACAAGCAGTGGCTTAAGATAAACACACAAAATACAGAAGGAGAACCACCCACGAGGCCCCGAGGACACCATAAGCTCATCCTTGTTCTCGGTTGAGACAACTTGTAACCCTTCCGCGGTGCTACCGCACTCTGCAGCTCACGTCACCAATGAAAGTCCCACCTAGAGAGAAATCTTAATGTCATCAACGCAACATCGGTTGTATGAAGACGCATGGTGGGTATGTTGCACATGCTCAATGTATAGCCTGTACACACACAGTGACATGGGGAAAACTCCATGTCATTCGATGAAAAGAAATTTAAGGCGCCACAACAGGTAGGCCGCATGGATTTTACTCCTCGCAGAAGTCCTGTGCCGCCCTGGAGTGACCGCCCCGTGCGAGTAGCCTCCGATAATCTCGTCTGTCCGCCAGGCTGGACTTGTCTGACTCATCCTTGGATCTCTCGTCACCATCTCAGCTGGGAGGGAGGTTGCTCTACACCGTCCCAGGGGTTTCCCGAAAAATGGGGGAGGCCCCGAGTTGTTTGTGGGCCAAGGTGTGGGCCGAGTCTGCTCGGCAGGTCACGGCAGGGCCTGGCAGGGCCCGTGGGCCGTGCTCCGACTCACCCACGTGCGTGTGCGTGTGGCGGCCCTTGATCCCTTCCCGAGCCTTCCTGCCCCCTGCCCCCATGCGGAGGCAGGAAGAGCAGGATCACAGGCTGTAGTGAGGCTTTGATGAGCCGATGAGCCAGAGAGGACCTGCCAAGGCCAGTGTCAGTGTTTATTTATACTGAAAGCAGAACGTCTGTGCCCTGCGCGGCACGGCTCACGGAGGAGCCCACAGCCTGTGAAGGAGAACAGGCCGAGGGGAGGAGGACTGAGGTCCAAGGGGCAGCTTTGGGCAGGAGGACAGACCCTCTGCTCGGGGACATGGTGAATAGCCACGGGCCTGGGTGCAGACGGGGGGGGGGGGGTCGGGGGGGTGGGACGGAGGCGCCCTGGGCTGGGGGTTTTGGTAAAGACGGACGGTTAGAATAGGGGTGAGAAACGGGCAGGGAGCTCATCCAGGACGGATGTGGGGGCCACTGAGCAGCCAGAACCCCCCAGGGAGGTTTGCGGCACAGCCTCCCACACGACAGCTGGAGGGAGCAGCAGAAACTAACCCCAGCTGGGCTAGACAGGGTGCCTCTGCGTAGCCGTGGTCGCTAAGGGAGAAAAGGGAGACCAAGGTCCCACAGGGGGTTGCCCCACTTGCAGCGGACAGGCCGGCCCGCTGCGGTTGCACGGTGCCGGCAGAAGACTCGAAACCCCCGGATCAGAGAGGAAAGACCACCGCTCGTGGGAAAGCGGCGGCTGAGTGTCCCCCAGCCCCAGTCCCCACAGGTATGCCCCGATGGGTGCTGCGCCCACAGCGAGTGTGTGACAGGTGGGACCCTGGAGCCTGAAGGCATGTGTGGGTTCTGTCCCAGAGGGAGACGTCACCCCCACGAGGACGCCCCGTGCAGACGCAGGCCTGCGAAGCGGCCCGGGAGACAGCGTCAGGGCACACCCGGCAAGACCAGGGGACAGCCCCTGAGGAGTGTCTCCCAACGTCCCACGGTGGGACCGTGGGCTGAGGCGTCCAATCTGGCTGGAGGTGACAGTAGACCCCATGGGGGCTGGAGCGGACAGAGAACACAGAGGGAGGAAGGACAGAGGCCTGAGGGGAGCTGAGCGGCGGTGGGAGGAGGATCTGACATCGGGAGCTGTGGGCAGCCAGTGTGGAGGTGGGGAGAGGGAGGAGGAGGAAGGGAGAGCATGGGGGAGCGGGGTCTGGAGGGCACAGTGCGAGGTGGTGGCCGTGGGACGGGCTACCCCGGGAAGGGATGCGGGTCTTGCAGGAGGCGCCAGGCCCCGTCAGTGGTGTGGGGAGCCACCTGGGCTTCCGAGCATCTGAGAGGTGGCGGGAGGGGCAGGTGGTCGGTGCGTATGAGACAAGGACAGATGGCACTCTTGATGCCAGCGTCCTGGGCTGCCATGGCAACGCACCCCAAACCAGCTGGTTTAAGGCAACAGAAGTTCATTCTCTCGCAGCTCTGGAGGCCAGAAGTCCAAAATCAAGGTGTGGATCGGCCTTCTGACACCTCTGGGGGAGCCTCTTCCCCTCCGCGACCAGCTTCTGCAATCCGATGGCAACGCTCGCTCTAATCTCTGCCTCCACCTTCACCGCTGTCTTCTCCTCGCGAGTCTCTGTCTCTTTTTACAAGGACACCAGTCGCTGGGTGCGGGCCCACCTCAAAGACCCTATTTCCAACTAAGGCCACATTCACAAGTACTGGGGTTAAGGCTCGAACGTTCCTTTTCGGGGGACACAGTTCCACCCATGACAGATGGGTCATCCACGCGCAGACAGGAGCGAGCTCCAGCCGGGAGGGCTGCGCTCTGCCCTCACGCTGGTCCGTGACGGGGTCTGGCCATATGGTCCCCAGAGCCGAGGCGTCATTGACTTCTTGGGGCTGTAACGAGGCAGTGGCCTTCCCGGCCGGCAGGTGGCAGCACCGCACATGCACAGCCACCCAATCAGAGGCATGTGGCATGTCCCTAAGCCCCAGAGGACATCATTACTCCTCTTCCCGCTACTGAAGTCTCAGCTGGGAAGTTCTGCGTGTTGTGCGTTAGCATTTTACAAAGTCGGTGGGCCCCACCTTTGACCTGTGTCTCTGGTGGTCCTGTGGGTCAGGGGGCCACGTACGTGGCAAACGGGGCCCCCAGCGCTGCCAGGGTCCTGGAGGTGCCCATACAAGCCCCTAGTCGGAGCCCACTCTGGGCGTGGAGGGTATTCCTGCTCCCGGGTGAGAGCTCGCCTTCCAGACAGGGCCGTGGGCGGTGCCCGGCTGTTCCCAGCCTCTCCCTCCTCCACGGAGCCGGTCAGGGCTCAGGGGCCCAGGGCTGCATGCCGGGCTCCCCGCTCGCTGTCCTGAGCGCTCAGAGGGTGTGTGGCCAGTCGCCACAGAGCAGAGGCCACTCACACAAGGCAACGGTTCCCTGCCGATAGGGTGTGGGCCTTGCGGATGCAGGGGCAGCCTTCCAGCACCTCAGTCTGAAAACTCAATAACGGGAGAGACAGGGCCTTGCCCTGTCACCTGGGCTGGAGTGCCGTGGTGTCATCGTAGCTCACTGCAGCCTCACACTCCTGGGCTCAAGCGATCCTCCTGCCTCAGCCTCCCAGAGTCCTGGGGTTACAAGCATGAGCCACCACTCCTAGCCAAGACTGAGCTGTTTTGAGAACTTTCTACATGTCCTGCAGCTGAGCAGGGGGATGGTTTTGCTCTGCCTCCCACCTGCCACTCGCCTCATTGGGCCTGGGGGCCGAGGTGGTCTCTCTGCTGACGGCCAGGGGCGGCAGCATCTGTGTGCTCCAGAGGGAAGGGCTGGCCTCCAAGACGGGCTTCCCTTGGTTGAGTGGGTGCTGGGAGGAGGCTGGGGGACATCAGGTTAAGTTTGGGGACCAGGAGAGCTTGGCAAGGGTACTGCCTGGGACTGGCACGTTGGTCCTGGTTGGCATGGCAGGAGGGGTGAGGGTGGGCATACACCTCCCGTCTCTGAGATGTACCGGGGCTGCACTGCATCAGCATGTCTGCCGGGAGAGCTCTGCGCCCCCAGGCTCAGTTCCGGCAGAGCCCCTGTCTGCGCCTGCACGTGGGTGCTGCAGATGCGGCCCGTGGGGCACTGTGCCCAGCCAGGGCGCCTCCCCTGTGCTGCCGTCTCCTGTCTGGGCCGGGGGCTCCCCGAAGACAGGCACTGACCTGCTCCTTCACAGCTCTCATGTGTTTCCTGTGGCTGTTGTGGCAGATGACCACAGGCGGGGTGGCTAAAACCACAGAAACTGATGCCCCTGCGTTCCGGAGGCCAGGAGTGTGGGATCACGGTGCCAGCAGGGTTGGTTCCTTCTGGAAGCTCCCAGGGAGGATCTGTCCCAGGCCTTTCTCCCAGTTTTTCATGGCTCCTGGCAAGCCTTGGCACTCCTCCCCTGGGGACGCATCACCCTGATCTCTGCTCCAAAATCTCCCTCTCTGTCCTCGTACAAGGACACCTGTCATTGGGTGTACGCCTGCCCAGGTAATCCAGGGTGGTCTCATCTGGAGATCCTTCATTCATTGTGTCTGCACAGACCCATTCTCCAAATAAGTTCACTTTCACAGGTACTGGGGTTTAGGACGTGGACCTGTTTCTTTGGGGGACCCTCTTCAACCCATACGTGGCTGTGTCCCCAGCACCCGGCACCGTTGTGTGGATGGGTACGGATTTCTGTTGTCAGGGGTGCAGGTGAGGTAAAGCACCTTCACTCCATCCTTGCTGCTGCCCCAGGGTGCAGGGCAGGGCTGGGGTGACAGGTGAAGGCTTGCGTGTTCAGCTGTCACTCGGTCACAAGAGCCGGCAGGTTGCTGGTGCAAATGCAGAGCAGGAACCATCTTCCAACGCCGCTGTGCTGTGCCCACTGCACCCACCACGTCCCTGAGGCACAGGAAGGTGTGGGAGGTCACCCAGGCCAGCGGCCGGGCAGGACAGGCTGGGTTCTGACCCAGGTCACGCTCCAGGCCGTATCACACAACTCACTTTACGTTTGCCGTAGGTCGGTCCTTTCGTCTTACTTTCTCTTCTGGGGCAAATCTGGAGGTTTAGAATGAACTTCAGCCACCCGAAGACTTCTCAAGGAACCAGTTAGGACTTCGGTGCTGGGTTTAGGTGCAATCGAGTCGGTGAGATGCCACCGTGCAGAGTGACCTCAAAGGCTGCCGTGGGCCCCATGCACCGAGGGGCTGAAGACACCTTCAGCGTTAATTCATTCTCTCCGACTCCTGACGGGAGAAGCGTCTGTAAAAATTCAGACACGATGCTGGGTTTTTTCTTGGATTGACAGACAGACCTGCTAGTTCAGGGAGCTTCAAAGGATGTTTTGAATTCCTGTCTGTGGGGTCCTCCTCCCCTCTCAGAGGGGTCCGAGTGGGCTGGAGGGGGAGGCCGCCCAGCGCCCTGGGGGTGGGCGCAGTGTGCTTTGCGCATTAGCGCCGGGAATTACCCGCCAGGCCCTGGTTTGGGTCCTCGTCCCCCCACACGTTGCTGCCCTCAGTCCAAAGGCGGTTTTTATTATCTTCGGCAGAGAACGAGACAACAACATTGAAAAGTAGTGTCTTTTAATAATCCTTTTCAGGCGAGCTAGGGTGATCGTTTGCCGGATGTAAAAATGGAAGTGTGTGTTCTCCTCACATCTGTTTGGGGCGCTCCCAACCGAGCCGATTCCGTGTGTGACCCAGGAGTGGCGACCTGGATGTCCTGCCGGGCCAGATGAAGAAGGGAGGGAAGGGCTGAGACCTGGGCAGGGAGGTGTGTGCGTTGGGGGGCCACAGCTTCCCCGCCAGGCACCGCAGCTCAGGGCCTCTTCCGCGCCTGAGTGTGGGCGTCATACATTAGGGGGTCAGACACCCAACGAATGCTCAGGATTGTGACGACCAGATCCTGTCTGTACCTTGGAAGTGGAGTCAGCAAGTCCTAAAGGTGGAATCAGGATGTTTGGCTGCAGTTTCCATCACTGCTTTTGGGACAGGAATTGGGGCTGGGACCAGAACCCGAGCTGGGCTATGGGCCCATCCTGAGCTGCAGCTGTCACCAATGGGCATCTAAAACCATGGGATGCCGCCCCTTGGGAAGAGGACAATGCGGAGGCCCGATGGGTCTGGTGTGGGGGCATCAGGGGCTATGCCCCCCTCTCTCCTGCCGCTCCTTCAGCTGGTCAGAACGTGCACCTCCTGCTAGGGTCCCTGCCCTTCCCGAAGTGTGCCTTCCGTGAGGATGCCAGTTCCTCTGAAACTAATGCATATGTTTAAGGCAACTGCAATTACAAGTCCAATGCACCTTTGAAGGAACTGGGTAAAGTGACCCCAGAACTCCTTTGCAAGAATGATGGCCGAGAATCACCCACATAATTGGCGTATTGAGGGGAGCAGGAGTGCTGGGGAGGCCCTTGCTGTGCGGTCACCGAAGCGTGGTGTTAGCACGGTGCGGTCCCGATCACCATGCAGGTGCTTCTGTCTTGCTCCAGCGGTGTAAGGAAAATAGCGAAACTATGTGGGGTTGAAGTAAGAACCGGAACCGGTGGGGACACCCAGAGGCAGATCCCATTTGCGATTAGCTCGGTTGAGACGCTGTCTCACAGCACCCCTGCTGTGAAGCAGGTTGGCCGTGAACCTGAACAGTCGGAGGACTAGTCAGATCCTCCCTAACACCACACAGCAGGGTAAATTCTGTATGAAATAAATAAGTGCGAAAAATTCAATAAACAAGAAAGAATAAAACATTAGTGAACTCTCTAAGCTAAGTGCTCATTATGAAAATGGACAAAGACGGATAGCTCTTAGAGAATATTTACTATGCTGTTTAGTTTGATTAGTGTAAAAGAAAACTTGTTTATTGTGAGCTAAACCCACATGTAGAAGTGTAATGAACAACACATTCGTACTGTCTGATCGCTTTTTTCAAATATGAAGTCTGAGCACCCTCTTCTGTGGCTGGTCGGTCACGTGTGCAAAAAGACGCACTTCCCATTTAGATGCCTGGCTGTCGCTCCTGCCCTTGGGTGCCAGGCTGGGCAGAGGCGATGGGCTTAGGGGTGCAGGGGGTGAGATTTAGGGAGGGGGCCTGCCCACCTGCGCCTGCCCGTGTGAGGGGCTTTGCTTTGAGGGGGGCTCTGTGTGGTGAGTTTCACCTACCCACCCCTGCACCTGGGGACACGGGCTTTGTGTGCGGCTGGAGGGAAGACCATGGACCACCTCAGTGCATCTCCACCACCGTGGATGGTGTGGGGAAGGCTGTGCATGCCTGGGGGGCAGAGCAGGTGTCCTAAGCCACAGCGACCTCCAGAGGGAAGCACCTGTCCCCCTCCACCTACCTGCTCACTCCGCACCTGCCTAGAACTCGTCACCCAGCAGCCGATCTCAGTGCCCGGCACAGAGGGGTTCACGGAGGCAGAACCCCGTGAGTCCCGTAAAGCTTGTGCCTCAGGGGCCCTTAAGGTGGAGGCCGGGAGCGAGGCCTGGAAATGCACACTCGGGGGGCACGTAGTTTTGTAAAATTAGCAAAATCACTTACTTTGTGTTGCTTTTCTTCCAGAGGGCCCCCTGATTCTATGTCTCACACAAAAACCTGAATCCTCCCCTGGCCAGAGACCGCCTTGCCAACCCACAGGATCCATCCAAATTCTTTCCTTCTTCCTCTGATAAGCTGGAGAATTATCTGAAACAATGAGTCATCCCGGGGGCAGGATGGAGTTCAGCAGAGAAGGGTGGACTTTTTGAAGGTGCTAATCCAGTCACTTGGTGCACACTCTCGGGCTCTGGAAGAGGAAGGATAAGACGTGGAGATGGGAAACCAGTGCGTGGTACTCAGGGCGAGGAGACGCTCATAAATCTGCACCGACAGCCGCAGGACGGTCCCAAGCGGAGGTGGGGCTGGGAGGTTCTCTGGGGAGGCCCGTGCTTCAGGGAGAAGAGTGGGCCTGGAGTCTGAGCTTGGGCCAGGCCCTGCGCCCTGATCCCAAGAAAGGGCAGGCAGTAGAGTTTGGAGCCTCAGCAAGCCAGATGCCAACCTGGGTTTGGCGTTCCAGGTGACAGTGGCCTCTCCCCATGGGACGTCTGACTGTTCTGTACCCTTCAGTGTGGCCTCTGATTCACAAGCTTCGCAGTGCAGGGCTGAGCAGAGGCCCGGAGCCAGGCCCGTGCTCAGTCCCAGATCTGCAGTTTATAAGTGGGGTGACCTGGGGTGCCCCCCATAAAGCAGGAATAATGCAGGCTGGCCTGACAGGGACCTCCCCCTAAAATGACTGTGACCCTCCAGGCAGGGTGGAGGTCACAGGTAGCCTGTGTGTCTTGGGGGATTGCCCTGTCACATCTGAACACTTCTCCAGCCCCTCCCAGCCCGGGGCTCCCTCCAGTGCTGTTGGGAGCAGGGGATCCTGAGCCTCCCTCACTCAGGCTGTGTGCAGTGGCCGGGAGGGCGGCGTGGGGGGGCTGATGGCTAGTGTGCTCTCCAGCTGGGGCAGGCAGGGGCTCCCTCCACGAGGCTAATGCAGGCCCGACTCCGGGCCCCCATCTGGTCCCACCTGGACTGGGCCTCCCTTTGTGCTTCCAGAAAGACTACTTCTGAGTGGCTGGTGAGGACCCCAGCGACCCCTCCTCGTCCAGCCCCTGGACCAGACCTGGCCCTGCCCTGGAGCAAGTCAATGCCGAGCCACGAGGCTTGTCCAGACACTCACCCTTGCAGGTGCCGCTGGGCCTGCAGGGCACCCCTCCCCAGTCTTCGGCTGGTGGGACCCCCACACCCGCCCACTCCAGGCCGCTGCGCAACAACACTCTGCACAGAAATAAAAATAAAAATGCCCAGTAGGTGGTTGGGGACCAGCAATGTTGGTGCCAAGAAGGGGGCTGCAGAGGCTGCCCACCCTCTTCCCCAAACCCGCCCCCCAGCCGGGCCCAGGGAGGGAGGAGATGAGGTGCGGGGGTGGGGGTGGGGTGGGGGGGTGAGGTTGGAAGAGCCCAGGCTGGCTTCCCTGTGGGACTTGAGAAGGAAAGCTGAGGACTGTCCCCCAGGTCCAGGACTGGGGTGCGTCCCGCTGAGGGCTGCGTGTTAGGGGTGCGCGGGACAGGTTCCTGGCACTCGGCCCCGCCTTGGTTGGTCACTTGAGTTGGTCGGGACTTGGGACTTTCAGCCTGAAATGAGCCGTCTTCGCAGGGGTCTGGAGAAGGGGGATGGACACGGGGAAGGTGGTGGGTGGGGCCGGGAGCCGGGGCGGGGCTGGAAGCGGGGGCCTTAGCTGGAGTGCGGGGTCTGGACGCGATCCGAGAGGAGATGGGGGCGGGGCGCTGCGGGGAGAAGGCGGGGCCAAGGGCGTCCCGAGGGCGGGGCCGGGGCCGGGGTCCGGGCTGGGGGCGTGCCGGGGGCGGGGCGGCTTTTCCAGCTCTCCGCGCTCACCGCCCCAGGCGAGTGTCCCGCGGGCTGAAGCCAGGCGCGCAGGTCTCGGCTCTGCCACTTCGGGCGCAGGCAGGAGGCCCGGCCCTCCGCACCTGCAGCGATCTCGGGCACCTGTGGCTGCGCCCCGTGCGACTCCGGGCCATGGCGCGCGAGGAGGCGGAGGCTCCGAGGGGCCGCCGGGGCCGCCTGTGAGCCCGGGCCGGAGCAGGGACCCGGCGCGGGGCCGCGCGCGATGCCTGTCCGAGCGGAGGCAAAGGCGGCGGGGCGCGCGGTGGCCCTGGCGCTGCTGCTGCTGCTCCCCGCCGTGCCGGCCCGCGCGCCGCTGCCCCCGCTGCAGCCCAGCATGTGAGTAGGGGAGCTGGGAGGGCTCGGCGGGGTGTGCAGCCCCCGGCCCCTGGGCGGCTCACCGGGACCCGGCTCAAGGCTTTGTCCCCTGGAGTCCAGAACAATGGGCTCTTTGCTTTAACTGGGGAGGGGCTGGCTGAGACACAGAGTTCCAAGGTTGGGTCTGGGGCCCTTCTGCGGCGGGGCCCCTCGCCTCCTCTCCCCCACCTCGCCTCCTCTCCTCCACCTCGCCCCCTCCTCTGCTCTGCGATGTGGGTGGGTCTTGCAGGCTCAGGCAGATGCTGCACTTCGGGAGAGGTGAGGAATCTGGGCCCCTTTCCGGGCAGGGTCCCGCTCCGGAGCCGGCTTGGAGGAGGTTGAGCGAGCAGCGTGTTCCCGCTTCCCTCCCGAGCCTGCTGGGGTCTGGGGGCCTTCGCAGGGTGGGCCGTGCCCAGACGAGGAGCAGGACGGAGTTGGCCTGTGTGTTCCACACGTGCGCTCTGGGCTGTGGGAGAGGGAATTTGGTGCCAGAATGGGCAGGAAGAGAGAGGGTCAGGGCGCCAGCCGAGATGAATTTAGTTTTGAAAGATGATTCCCCAGTGGGGCCGTTTAGCGGTCTCTCTCAAACAGCAAACCAGTCCTGTGCTGTCTCAAAGGAAAACTGGAGTGGAGGAGGAGGAGGAGTGGGGAGCCTGCCGGTGCGGCACGGTGTGGCGCGGTGTGGCGCCGCCTGGGGCCTGCAGAGCGTGCAAAGGCCCTGGCAGCGCCTCCCGTCTGACAGCCCCACCCCCACTGGGGCCACCGCAGGGGTTCTCAGGCCCCCCTCCTGTCCAGCACTGCCCCAAAGGACCTGGCTCTGAAGGGCCCCAGCCACCTACCTGGCCGTGCAGGACAGAGCTGCAGCTCCCTGGGGGCTAAGAGGACAAGCTTCCACGTGGAGCTGGTGGGGGGGGAGTCTGCACCCCCAGGACCCCCACTCTGGGTCTCACTGTACTCCAAGAAGGAAGATTTCCTTGTGGCCTTTTCAAAGCAGCGCTGTCCCTGGGTTGGGGCTTTGCACCCAGCAATGTGAGCGGCCTGAGTCTTGACTCCGCGTGACTTCTCCGGGGCATTCCTCTGCCCTGCGATCCTAAGGAGTTTGTTGGAGGGCCGCTGCAGCTTAGAAGGGACACTGTTGGCCATGGGCTTCCAGGGGCGCAGGCACCTCGGAGTCCCACGGGTGGGCAGATGCCCAGCAGAGGTGGATGGACGTCTGCTGAGAGAGGCCTCTGCCCACAGTGCGCTCTGGAAACCGAGGACCCTTCCTGGCCCCCTACCCAGCTGGCCCAGCTGCCAGGGCCTCTGTGAGTGGAGCCGGCAGTCTGTTCCTGTGTTCTGCCTGAGCACCTGGGGCCCCGGGACGCCCTTAGTGAACCAGCGGGAATGGATGACGTGAGAGACTAGTCTCTCCCTGCTTTCCCCAAAGCCCCGCTGCCCTCCTTTCTCCCTGCCCTTTACTGCCTGGGCCCCTCCTGGGTCTCCCCTCATGCGGTGAAGTGGCAGCCGCCGGTCTGGGGCTGTGCCCCTTAGGTCTTGGCTCACAGTGTAACCACCTGGGGCCTCTATTCTATTGGCCCCACACGTGTGAGTCTGAGTTCCACAGCAGCTGCAGGTGCATCGTCCACAGACCTTTTGTCTCGTAAACAAGCACCTGGCACGTGCCTAGACACGGAGTAGGGCCACAGTGGGCAGCGGCTGTTCTGAGTAGGGGGGAGGTGGCACTGTGGGCGGGACAGGTGCCAGAGTTGCTTTTGCCCCCCTCACCCCAGAGGAGCAGGCGAGGGTCCTGGGACGTGCTTGGCCCTTGCAGGTCCTGTCCACCCTTCCCTTCCAGAGAGATCTGATGAGCCGGCAGGGCCTGGCTCGGGGCAGCCGCACCCCTGCTGGCGGTTTCCCTGAACCGTTAGCTGCCAAGTTTAAACAGTGCTGACCTCCTGTGAGTGCTAGAAGTCGCAGGCCTCTGTGGGAGGCTGGGGGTGCGGTGGGGGGTGTCCCACTGACTCGCAGCCCAGGTGCCCCGAGGACCTTCACGAATCTGCCAGGACGATGCGGATGGTTCTTCGGCCCTCGCTGGCGGAGCGCGTGTCCAGATTCAGTGCTGTCCCTGGAGTAGGCAAAGCTTAGCCATCTATTTATTTTTGCCTCTGAAGTGAATTTCTGCTGCCGTTGGAAGAATGGCTTGCCTTTCTGTCCTGGGGCCTGGGCCGTCTGCTGACCACATGCGGGCCCGGCCCAAGGCAGCTGGCCGGGCTTCTAGGAGCGGGTCTGGGACAGGGAGATTGCCCATGTGCTGACGCAGTGACTTGCTGGGCTCGGGCATTTTGGAGAAGATGTGTCTGCTTCATGGCACTGAGAAATGGCCTGTGCTTTGCAATCAGCAAATTATATCGAGGGCTCTCCTCCCAGGGCAGGCCGGGCCCCTCCACACTCAAGTCCTGTCTTGCAAGTAGCTCTGTGGACCCGCTGGGCCCGAGGGCTGAAACGGCCCCTTTCTGTGAGCCTGCGGCATCCTCCGGGGCCTTCAGAGGCTGCTGGACCACGCCAGGGAGTCAGAGAGTGCTTTGAATGGCCGTAGGCAGCTGTCCTGAGGCTCCCCTTTGGGCAGGGCCCTGCGTCCCTCCCGTCCTGGGTGTCGAGGCTGGGAGGTGCAGGGGAGGGGCAGGAGCCCCCACCAAAGCCAGCTGTTGCGTTGGGCACTGCGTGTGTGCACAGCACTGCAGGGAATGTCTCCTTTAGTGGGAGTCACCAAGGGTCCAGAGTCACAGCCACAGTGTCTGGGGGGCCACAGAGCAGGAACTGGGCTCCCCTCATGCTGGCTGTGCCCAGGCATGGATGTTCAGAGGTGACCCTGGGGGTAAAAATGGAGCCTTTAAAAGCAAATGTGAGGGAGACAGTCCTGAGCAAACCACCTTTGTCCCCACGCTGTGTCCGGGGCTGTCATCAGCCAGGCTTGGGAGCCAGTGAGGCTGGCTGCCCCCGGTCCTGAGTCCTCCTCACCCTGGACCCCCGTCACTGAGGCCCAGGATGACTGCCCACCCTCCAGGAGCCCAGCTCTGCAGGGGGCAGATGGCCCAACAGCAGGGACGAGTCCCCCTCTGGCCATGCTGGGTCCACTTGGTGGATTGAGCATTGTCATTCCTCCCCTGGCTGGGGAGCAGGATCCAGCCGCAAGGGACAGAACAGCCTGAGATTGGGGAGGTATCTTATTGGGTTCTCCTGGACTTACGTGTGACTGTGATCAGGTTTCTTTTTGTCCCCTCCTCTGCCGGCCCTCCCCCCAGTGCACCCCTCCGTCTTCCCACATGGGAAGGCTGCTATGGCGTTGCTGCGTGTCTGACAGTCGTTCCAACGTTCACCCTCCTCCCTGGATGATCTGTCAATGTTGCTGGGCTCAGGCAAGAGCCGTGGGGGTCTGAGTCTGCCCAGGGGCCGTTTGCAGGGATGTGGGGAGATGGGGCAGCCGTGCTTGGTTCACTGAGGTCCCTGCTGACTGTGGTTGGAGCCAGAGGCCCCCTGGGCATGGCAGGGGCACTTGTGCTCTTGGGGGAGGAGCTCCTGGGGACATGCAGGGTGGGCCAGACAGGCAGGGGCCCAGAGAGACAGGAGAGAATGTGT
>CAUYPO010075427.1:0-26619 GCA_963574435.1 Cheirogaleus major
ATATGCCCATTGTGCAGAACAACAATACGGAGTTTGCAAGAACACATTTAAACAAAAAGTTGCACATTGAAATAGTAAAACCGCTGCTCCTTGAGGAGGAAAGAGAATGTGGGTGGGGTGTGGGGATAAAAGTCATGCGAACATGTGAAAAAGGTGAGGGGGGGTCCCTTGAACTAGTGAGGCCCATGAGGCCCATTTGCTGTGAACTGAGAAGGGAGATCCACTCAACTGTCTGCATCTCGTGGAAAGGAAGGATGAAGCAAGCAAAGGAAGAAGGGAGGAAGAAGGCACAGAATGTCCCTGCGTGGTTACTGAGCTCTGCAAGCTCCTGACAGGCAGATATGTGATCTGTGCTTCCCTCTGTCACTGCCCCCACCTGGCATGCCCACCTCATGCCTGGCACGCAGAGGCCCCCTCCTGTGGTCTTAGCAGGACACAAGTTTGGACATTGGAGACAGTGAAGCATAGTTCTTCCCTGCTGCTTTTGGTACCCAGGGTGGGGCTGGACAGTGCACTTGACCTGACCCTCTCACCTGCCTGGAGTTCTCCTCCTTGCTTGAAGGGTCAGGGCAGGCAGGGACTGACCTTTCCCTCCCTGCAGAATGAAGTAGAAGGTACTTAGACACCATCCATTGAATACCTACCACTGGACACCAGGCAGGGTACAAAGGGAGTTGAAAGAATGATCCTGGCCTTCCATGGACTTAGCATCACTCAGTAAGCATGTTTTTAGTGAGCACCTACTATATACCAAGGCCTAGATGTGCATGAAGACCAATGGAGTGTGCAAGGCAGCAGCCAATTAGGCTTTTGGCCAGATGTGCACACGCCAAGCACTTGGGGTTCCAAGGTCCATCTGAGGAGGTTTCCTGGAGGACAGTCTGAACTGGAAGGCATAGAGAGGAGGAGGGTCTGGGCAGGGGTGGTTTGAGTTATTTCCCAGAGGAAACTTTGACCCCATCCCCGGCCTTCCCTAGGGCTGCAGGATGCAGCCAGATGAGGGTGTTTCCTGGCACCTGAGAGGAAGCTGAAGCTGAGATGGTCCCCTCCCGCACCTTGGTGTCTCTACAGAGACCCACATTCCTGGGACCCCTATATTGCGCACACTGGGATCCCCGCATCTCACTGAGGCCTCCTTGTTTGCCTGGGACTGATTTCTGTCGTGTGGGGGGTGTCACTGATGGTGCCCCACCCCATTCCCACAGTGTGTACCTGCTGCTCCTCCTGCAGGACCCGGAAAGGTGAGTAGGCGGCCGGCCTCTGCCGCTTGCTGGGCGCTCACCTCGGGAGCGGGTTCTAACCAAGAGCTGGAGCTTGACCTTGGGGCTCCCTTTCAGCTGCATGGTCATGGAGGAGCCAGGAGGTTGACCCCTTAAAACAGCAAACACATTCTCTTACAGTTTCTGTGGGCGAGGAGTTTAGGAGTAGCTTAACCTGGCGTTTGTGGCTCAGGGTCCCTCAGAGGTTACAGTCAAGACTTCGGCCAGGCTGAGTCATCAGGAGTCTTGCCTGAGCTGGAGGACCCACTTCCGAGATGGCCCTTTCATGGCTGTTGGACTCAGTTCCTTACCACATGGACCTCTCTGGGGCTGCTTGAGTGTCCTTACAACATGGCAGGTGGCGTGGCCCAGAGTAAGCGATCCGAGAGAGAGAGAAAGTAGGCAGGAAGCCACAGGACCTTTTATGACCTAGGCTTTGAAGTCACACCTGCCACTTCTGCCTTATTCTGTTTGTTGGACGTGAGTCATCGAGACCAGCCCACACTCAAGGAGGGAAGAATTAACCTCCACTTCTTGAAGGCAGGAGTATCAAAGAACATGTAGAGATATTTGAAAACCACCACAGGGTTATACTTCCATGTGCTCTGGGTGATGATGAACCGGGAGTTTACCAAGGTCCTCTGAAATAACCAAACCCTGTAATTCCAGGGCTTTCTGGTTCTGGTGTAGCCAAGGGAGCCCTGGTCCCGCTTTGCCACTTACTGGCTGTACAATTTTGCGTGATTCACCTAACTACTCGGAGCTTTGGTTTCCTCATCTTAAAATGGAGATAAATATCCCTCCTTCCCCATCTCACTATGCTGTTGTAAAAGTGGCCACGAAAGAGCCTTAATAGCCACAATAATCTTGCGAAGGATTACGATGATCGTAGCCTGGGCAGCCCTGCCCTCAGGGAGAGGGGAGCTCTGGCAGTCTGGTCAGGGACCCCTGCTGCTGCCCTCCCTGTGTGTGAGTGACGGCTCAGTGGGGCCATGTTGTTCTGTCCTGACCTGCTCTTCTGTTTGCTTAACCTCAGCTAGACATGTTAGGGACTAGGCGGGTGCTGGGCTAATCTGGAGCCCTTTCACCCCGCCTGGTTCTGCCATGGAGGAGCTGCCTTTGGCTCAGAAAGCGAGAGGGGCTACGCCAGGCCTGCAGCCTGCCTGCTGGTGTCAAGACAGGGAGGAAGGCACGTGTGGTGCCCACTACTGCCTGTGCCACCAGCCCTGGTGCCACAGTGGCACGGCATGTCCCTCTTGCGTCGGTGGTGAGCGGGAGGACGGGAAAGTGCATTATACAAAGTATCCTGTTTTCCCTCCATTTCTTTATTTTAAGGCTTCCCAGCACTTAGCTTTTTAAGGTCTATAGAAGATCTGGGGATTTGGGAGGCCATAAGGCCAAGGTGAACCGAGGTCAGAGGAGTCCTGAGCAGGGGCACAGGTGGAGACTAGCTTTCTAGCCCAGCTCTGACTCTAATCAGCGTGTGGCCCTGTGGGGCCTCCTGGTCCAAGGCAGAAATGGAGGGGCCGTGTATCCTTGTTTCCAGTGCTGGGCGCTAGGAATTGGCCTGGTGGACATGCTAGTTCATGGAAAACGACCATGCAGTACCAGTGGCACCAGGTGACTGCGAGGATTTCTATTTACTCTTTATGGTTTTGAGTCTGTAAATTCTGTGAGCCATTCTGAAAGCCTCTAATTCTGGTAGATTGTCATTTGGGGGCCCAGGGAGCATAGAGCTGGCCTCTCCTTCCTCCGTTCCTCCTGGCAGTGTTCTGTGCTACTGTCAGAGCCTTCACCTGCCGTGACTCCTGGTGGTTTCATGATGACAGGCAACATTTCCAATGCATTTAAATAGAACTGCAGTTAATTGTAGGAATTGACTCCTTTCAGAAGGCCACAGGAACAGGCTGCATGTGCATAAACATGTGTCCAGTATTCAGTGGGGACGTTCTGGTTCCTCATCCAAGAGTGAGCAGGGGAGCTGCAGAGATGGGGGGCTGTTGAGGAGTGGGTCACAAGTGGGGCTCTGTGCAGGCCTCAGGACCTGGAAGCCTTTGCCCCAGCCCTCCCTTTCTTAGGCCTCTTCCTCTCCCAGGGCCCTCTTGACACCAGTGCCTGGAGTTCTCCCTCCACTCTCCTGGAGGTCTGCTTGCAAGGAACCACGTGATGCTTGGTCTCACCATTTCCCTCTGTGGCCTTGGGAAGGCCCCAACCCTCTCTGGGCCTCAGCCTCAGCCTCCTCCTCCGTAAGATGGTGGGGTTGGGCCGGCTGCCCCTTGGTCCTCCCAGCTCTGACAGTCTCTGTGAGGGAGGCATGCTGGCTGCGAAGTAGCAGCAGGTGAGGTTGGGGGAGATTTGTCTTGCACCCAGGGCTGGAGGCTGACTCTCAAGCAGCAATGCCATGGGTAAGGATTTCAGGGGTATCAGGGACACTTCTCTCCTGGTCCCCTAAAATGATATCACATGGGAAGACACTCAGGCCAGAGCCTGGGAAGATTCAGATTATTACTGGGGCATCATAGAGCCCCAGGATCCCTGGGCAGAAAGGGAAATTTTCTAGGGGATGTAAATTCAGGTCTTAATTTGGGATGAGGGGTGGGAAAAAGCAAAGGTGGGCATCTTGGAGGCTAATGAGTGTATCACAGGGCAGTGACAGCCACTAAGGTAGAGCTCAGAGGCCCCTGGGTCAGCCACAGTTTTAAGGTGTGCGTCTTAGATGCCAAGAGAACATTCTCTCCCCACCTCTGCTCCATCCTGCCCCTTTGTCAGTTGATTACCTGTTGTTCTTTGCGTGTCTGTGTCTCTTTTTCTGTGCTTCTATTATTATCTCCCTCCACTGCCTTTACGCCTCTCTTTTCTCTCTACCTACTTTGATTGTAATACAGAACTGAACTCTGGATTACTGCCTGTGGTTAGTCGTAGAGATGCCCCCTCCTTTTTAAATCAAGTATGAGAAACATAATTTTATAAAGCAGTCATGCCTTTTGTCCTCTCAAAGGGAAAGAATTGCATTTTACTGAGTGTGGCCCCTAGGCAGTATCTTTCCTCTGACCAGAGCAGGAGGAGCTGTCTGAGGTTTAGAGCATGGAAAGTGAGCGTATGTGCGCGTGCACGTGAGCGTGTAGGATTGTGCATGTGTCTGTGTGGATGGGGGTGTGTGTGTACATGCACACTCACACACGTGCGTGTGAGTTTCAGCCCCAAAGACCCTTCCCTAACAGAATGTTCTTTTTTTTCTCTCCTCGGTGGCTGCTGGGGGACACGGATGTAAGTGTTCCAGACGGGCATGCTCTTCTTCAGACACGTTTGCTGCCTCCCATTAATGCTGCTGCTAATGTGTGCTGTGTGGGATGTGTCTGCTAACCTGGGGGATGTTCTGCTGCACTGTGGGGGTGGGGTGACCCCAGGCTCAGTGCAGGCAGCTCTGTGCAGGCCTTTAAAGGGCTTAGAGACTTGGCCAGTTTCTCCCTCCTTGCCCTCCCCACGGAGAGAAGAGGTGGAGCCTGTGGCCTAGCCTGCTGTATAGCCCTGCTGACACATTTGCTAATATGGAAATGTCAGCCAAGGCCACACCCACATTCCCCTGCTGTGGAAGACAACAGGGACCCTACCCTTTCCTAGAGGCCACCCAGCTTTGAGCATCACGGTGGCAGCTCTGTGGGCTCAAGGCTCAAGGCTGCCATCACCTGAGGTTTGCAAGTTGTTGTGGCTATGACCTGGCATAGGAGACCCTCCTCCCATACAGGTTGTCTCTGAGTGCCATAATAGTAATAAGACGTAGACAGCAACACCCTTTCAGGGCTGTTGCCTGAGTCACACATTCTGTTTAGAGCTACAGGGACAAGAACACTGAGGAGGCAACTGCTGACTTTTCTGCTCAGCTGCTCACCCTCATTCTCATGCTGGGGCCTCTCAGTGGAACTGTATTCTATGGGTTTATTTCTCCATTTATACTCCTCCCTGTTCCAAAAGGAGTTAGTCTACTTCTGAAAATATATGATATATTGAGTAAAAGTAAGAAAAATGGAGCTAGGAGAAAGGGAGTGGGCAGGTAAAATGCAGTCAGGGGTGAGAAGAAAATTTAAAATACATGCTGTCAAGGTGCAGACTGTCAAAAGATGCCAGGCTTCCTTGAAACCACTGCAAACAGGGAATTACAATTAGTTAAGAGATTCATGTCCACCATGCAATAGCTGACCAGAGGCTTGGAGGCTTGCCTCATCCAGAATGTATATTCTCATTGGTCCTGAGAAAAAGGTGGAATGTTGCAAACACTCTTGGCAAAAACATTCATTGAACACAGTGACCTGAATGGTTCTTCTCTTTTTAGGAGGTTCTCTCTGCAGCTTCCATCTGAGGCTACTTCAGGCCCACACTGGCCACCTTTGCTCCCAGCTCTGCTGAGCTGAGCACTTGTTTCTATTCCTGCCTGGATGTCTGGGTCCCCCTTGGCCCATCACTCCCAGTGGGCCAGAGGGTCATTTCTTTTCTACCCTGTAGTCCTTGCTCAAGGATGCAGTGGAGAACATGCACAAAGCCATTTTGCTTTTAGTCCTGAGGTTATGATGATGGTGATGATTTGGGTAATGTATGAGTTCATGGCTCAGCCTCAGTGAATCCAGACTGCGTGGGCTGGCTTGTCAGATGCCCAAGGATCTTGTGGTGACTCTGAGCTGCTTCTGAAGCCCACAACGATCAGTACAGGAAAAGCCCTGGGCCAGGATTTAGAGGGGACAGCATGTGCAGAGGCACAGACTCAAACCAATTCCCACCCCACTTCCAGGATGCAGGCTTTCCTGCTGGGCGGTTTCTGCCTTCGTCTGAGGGCTTTTGGTCCTTTATACCTCCTATTAGGCCAGAGGTATCTGTGTCCATAGGAACTTCCTGGTTGATGGGTGTCGAACTCTGACTTGGAGCTGGAGCTGAGCTCTCTGAGATGATGTCAGGATTGAACTCAGTGGATAATGGCCACTGTGTACCCAGCCCTGGGTCAGGGGCTCAGAGGGACCGAGGGAGGATCAGCCACGGCCTCACGACCTCAGGACACTTTCTGTTGAGCTGAGGGCACACAGCACACATTGTGCAGTACAGGCTCCAAGCACCACTGGGGTCTCAGAGCAGGGAGGGCTCTTCATGTTCAACAGGATGCTAAGGGTACAGCTGAACTGGGCAGAGGAAGGGACAACCCAAACCCAGAGCAAATATGTTGGGGAAGCACAAAGTAAAAAAAATAAATAAATAAATCAACGGAAGGTTAATGATCTCAGGCCCTTTCTAAGGCACAGTCTGAGCAGATCATTCCCCAACCTACAATTCAGTTTTGAGTCTTGTTAAGGCAACCGTGCTGTCATGCTGCCTCCTGCTGGCTGTTGCAGAGTACAGCAGCAGTAACTGGCAAAACCACTCAAGATTAGGGTTCAGTTGTTAAGTTTAAATTCACACTTGTGCTGTTATAGTCTAGCGAGTCCACTGTTGATGGAGAGCACACATTTGGTGGCTGAACATGTTCTTAGGAGCAGTAGCAGAGTGTCTCAGGAAGAGCCCTGGTTTCTATCTATAGACTACCTCAGGGTTGTTGGACCAGATGACTTGAGGGCCTCCTAGTTCTGCATTCTGTGATTCTGGGTAAAAATAATATATGAAGCATAGAAAGATCGTGTGTGTGTGTGTGTGTGTGTGTGTGTGTGTGTGTGTGTGTTAAATAAGCCAAGTACAGGCAGAAAATATTTTACATTTCAACTAAGACAGAGCCACCTGGCCAGATGGCATGGAATATGCATTAGCATTTAATATTTTTAAAATACTATGCATTCAGTGAGATGAATTAATTCTGGAGCTTTTCCTGTGGATTTATTCAAGGCAGGCTGAAATAGGAATCTTGCTGTCAGTTTTTCTGGCAGAGGCTACTATCAGGTTCTCCTTCCATTAGGCTCCTCTGCCTCTCTAGAAATAAGGCTTTGAAATGAAAAATCTATATAGCTTTGCTTAAGGTTATCCCTTAAGGTTTCCTGGCATTTTACATCCTGTAAGAATGCTTGCAGCTGAATATGCAAGTATAATGCACTGTCAACATTGCTTGTATGTATAATGTAGAAACTGTGCTTCTTACCTCGAAATTACTGCCTCATCCTTTCCAGAGAAGATTCTTTCCCCGAGCATTTGAGCATTCTTCTGGTGTAGAATCGCAGGTCTAAGTTGCAGTGTTTGACATGTCTCAGTTAAGGCAGCTCCTTTGTTCTCCCAGGGAAGCACCCACTTGCCACCGCCTTGGTAGCCTTTTGGTAGATTCTGAGCCTGTGGTTGTTTCTGTGCATAGTGGCTGGCCAGTCTTACAATTGCACTTTCACAATCCCAGACCCCCTGCAGGGAGGCCCAAAAGATGTGAGTGCTTCCTTGGACACAGGGGCCTTGGCTGTCCTAACAGGCCTGGCTTGTCGTGCTGTGTGCCTAACCTTGCCCTTCCTTGCCCCTTTCTACACTGATCCCTCTTGCTGTACTTTGTCTCCTCTATGTAGATTGTAATGGACATTAAGTGGTTGAGGGAGATGTGAATGAGGGTGGTGTGAAGGCATGGGAGCCCCACCAGGTCCAAAAACCATTGGCGTTTTCTGATGAGGAGGAGGAAGACCTGCTGGATTTTATGTACAAGTATAAGGCACCTCGAAGGACGGATTTGCCCCTGGAGGTACATGGTGTCTGGGGCTGTGGGTTGGAGCATGTGTTTGCCCAAGGGCTCTGCCCCAGAGATCTGGGGGTCCTGGGAGCATCATCTCTGAGGGCATCCATCATCTCCTGAGTGCCTAGGATGGAAAGATCTCCCTCCATCAAGCAGGCGGGACAAGCTACTACATAGCATCCAGCCTCTTGCTAAGAGGGGAAAAAAGACCTTACTAATTCCATTTAGAAGTAGACGTGGTAAAGTGTCTAGGGCTTTATTGTTGTTAGTTTTTACCCCCAAATATTAACAACTCCTAACCTAAGATGATGTGCAAGTAAAAAGCAACCCAAATGAGTGTTTTAGGGGAAGAAAACCCCAGAATGTGTAGTTTGACAAGTTTTTATAAATAAGGCTTGTTTGTCACTGTATCTGCAAGACATAGCATGGCGCCTGGTACAAAGTAGCTATTCAGAAGTGTTATTAAAGGGGCACAGCCCTTTAAAGTTACCAAAAACAGTACGCTTGATGTATGTACTATCGTCAGTTGTAGATGTGGTAGAGTTTTGGCAGTAGGAGGGCTGAGCCTGGCGCCTTCTGGGTTTTGCTCTGGGATGTGGGCAGGTAGTCACCAGTCATGGGCTCAGGTGCAGGGCCAGCAGAATTGGGGACCCCAGAGTCTTCCTCTTTCCCCCTAAGGTCTCCTCTTCTATTCCTCATCTGCTGAGTACTGCAGCCTGAGAGGCCAGCTGAGGCAAGTTGGGAGTCCCCTTTCCACAGAATAGAGACCCCTGTGAGACTCAGGGGAGATGCATTGAAATGTTCCCCTACACAGGGGCTAGCATCCCTGTTCACATTAGGACAACAGTTGTGACCACCTCCCTTTGCAGGAGTTCATCAGATTCCTTTCCAAGGTGAGGCACACGTGGGTCAATTTTGAAGTTAGAGGGTTTGAGGAAAGATGTTCTGAGCTTGGACACTACTGGAGGAGTCCTGTCTGGGCATTATAGCCTGGACAGCCATGATGGGGACAGGAGCCCATCCTAAAACATTCCAGGGCCCAAGGGTTTGTGCTATTTTGTTTTTGTTTTTTGAGCATGAACCTTATTGTAAACTGCGCACACAAGGGATCTAGGTTGTGGGCTCCTTATGAGAATCTAATGTCTGATGATCTGAGGTGGAGCTGAGGCGTTGATGCTAGCCCTGGGGAGTGGCTGCAAATACAGATTATCATTAGCAGAGAGATTTGACTACACAATAAATGTAATGCACTTGAATCATCCTGAAACCATCGCCCCCCATCTCCCCAGTCCTTGGAAAAATTGTCTTCCATGAAACTGGTCCCTGGTGCCAAAAAGGCTGGGAACTAATGCTCTAGTTCATTCACTCCCTCCCTTTGCTGTGCGTGTTTGTCACTGAGCCAGACACCAGGAAATGGTGGTGAATGTGACACGGGCCTGCCCTCAGGAAGCTCCTAGTCTGGTGGGGAGACAGTGAGCAGAGAACACACACCCCACCCTAGGTGCAAGGTCCTCTGCTGCACAAAACATGGTGAGAAGACAAAAGAGGTGATGATGCCTGGTTGTGTGTCACTGGGCAGTAGCATGAGGGGCTTAGGAAAACCTTGGCAGAAGTGACTAAGCTGGGTCCTCGGGAAAACTAGAAATATTCAAGACAGAGGAGAGACGTAAGGGCTTCCAGTTAGAAGGAACAGAGATATGAAAGGACACAGTGTAGAAAAAGAAGTTATTTGTATAACAGTGGACAGAGATAGTGGTTGAGGGTAGCCCGGGGCTGCTTGTGTGAAGCCCTTTGAGTGGTATGCTAAGAAAATTTTTCCCTTTCTTTCATTGTAATAATAACTCCTCCTGTGACCTGTGTATCCCATGGAAGGAGGGGTCCCTTGAGAGTCATTTGTGAAGGAAATGAGCTGGAACCCTTTATACAGATTGAGTATCCCTAATCCAAAAATCTACAACTTTTTGAGCAGTGACATGATAATCAAAGGAAACGCTCACTGGTGCATTTTAGATTTCAGATTTTCAGATTGGGGTGCTCAATTAGTATGTATGTGCAAATATTCCAAAATCTGAAAAAAATCCAAAATCTGAAACACTTCTGGTTCTAAGCATTTCAGATAAGGGATGCTAAAGACAGTGTTTGCTTCTGTGGTGTTGTTTGCTATGCATTAAAGGGTTTCACATCCAGAAAGGGGACTGGAAATTTCTTAATGGAAATTTGAAGCACGTAGCAAGAAACATGAGACCAGTTCCCAAAGAAAATAACAAAAGTAAGGGAAGAGATGGGGAGGCGGTTCTCTCTGCTGAGTCATTTGTTAAGATCATTGTGCTCCCAGGGTGAAAATAAAAAAAGGTGCGTCATTCTTCTGCATAACCATTCCCTTGGGAGCTCTTGAGATTTAGGAGACTATGAAGCCAAGAGGAAGGTGTTAGCGTTTTCAATGGGCTTAGTTTCACAGGGGTGCGTAGGATGTGACTCTGGTGTTTGATTCCTGTTGTGGAGACTCAGGGAGACCTGAGCCCAAGCCAGCTGCCTCACACACGTGTGCGTTTGGCCAAAGGAGCTGGATACAAAATCCCTTCCAAGTGTTGTCCTCTAAAAATTCCATATTTATGCCAAATTGAGGGATGTCTTTCTTTCTGTTTTCTCTACCAGGCACCTCCTAGAATCCCTCGATCTCGCTTCAGGAAGAAAAGTACCTCATCCTCGGCCACTGAAACCACGTGAGTGAGATGAGCCAACAGCACCGGATCCACAGAATGTTCCTTCTCTGCCTTAAAGAGCTATTCACTAATAACATAGAAATCTGCAAGTTGGGTGTGCTTTGAGTGTGCAGCCTCACAGACATGGCCTTTTCTCTCTCCCCTCTTCCACTTTTAAGAATTTTTCCCCCTTTCTTTTCTTTATTTTGCTGGGGAGAGGCTAAAGAGAAAGGTAGTGGGGGGGGTGCCCTTTAAGTCTTCTGAGGTTAGTAATTTTCCACAATTGGATTGTCATTATAGACAGCAGTGTGTTTTCAGAAATATAAGAGAATCACCTTTATGCTGCTGACATGTACATTTGTAATTTATCTGTTGCATACTTAGTTTTTAGTCTTGTAAATGCAATTTTTTAAAACTTTTTTTGTTCTTGCTACTAATACTTTGAACTATGATGTACATATTTATGGCTTTTGGCTTAATATAATGGACTTGCAAGGGCTTCCAGAGGTTCTGATATGTAAGAAAACAGCAAAACCAGAAATATATAAAAATACTTTGATTCTAGAGAACGTCTCAGATGTGCTTATAAAGCTTCCAAATACAACTCCAGTAACACATCCCTTTTCCTGTTGGAAGATGCTCCATATTCTTCAGATAGTTGTTTAGTCAAAAAACCAGAGAAGTTAGGAATGAAGTTAGCTGAGTGTGATGACAGGTCAGGGAAAACACCTAGGATAAGTCACAGGAAGCTCATCTCCTCCTTTGATTCAGGTTTAGGAGCTTCTGAATCCTTTCCAGGGCTTTAATGTTGCCTTAGGCAGGCGGCTCACCCTTGACCAAACTTCTTGGGGATGGGGACTTGCAGAGCTGTTGGAGGAATAATTTTGTGTTTCAAAAGTACGTGGCAAATGATTATTTCTCCTTCACAGTGACCAGTGCTGTGACTAGCTTCCCCAGGTAGAGGAGCCTACAATCTGAGCACTTTGTTTTAGGGACCACTTAGCAAAAACAAAGAAAAAACACACAAAAACCCCAAGAACTATACCATTTCAGATATGCTATGAAATACATCTGAGACACACATATAACAATCAAAATGGTGTGTTCTAGAATGGTTCTAGAGGTTGAGATCTTTCTGGCTAAGACTTTGCTTAGATCCATGGGCAGCTGTGGTTCACACCTGTTCCCTGCCTGACCTGTGCAGAATGTGAATGGGGACAGACTCACACCCATGGGCACTGCAGGTCTTATGGGGTGTCTCACATAGCCGGATTGCTTAGTGGGGGAATAAAGCACTGTCTGAGGGGTCTCTCTACTTAGGTTGAGAATTTCATTTGAAAAGAATCTGGTTTAAATGGCACTGTGGTCTGAGGTAGCTGTTCTCCCCTCTGAGAGCTGAAATGTAAGAATAGTGTATTTGTGCTTAGAGTTGGTGTTTTCTTTCAGTGTAATGCATGCAGTGGTCACAACCCAGTTACTCCTAATATTTGGATCGTGTTTGTTTGTAGATATGCCCTGAAGACTAGAGAATTAGTGTTTTATACCACACAGAACTTAATGTCAACAAACTGTAAACAGGCCCAATTAAAAACTGGTCCATTACTGAGCGATACATACTATCAGTGGCCTTTGCTGATGACACATTAGCTGGCTCTTAGCCACCTCAGAAAGAGTTTCATTTAAAGTTGATTGTTGCCAGATATGCATATTGAAATCCTTTCTTCCCAGAGTTCCTCCGAAGGTGATTTTGTAATTTACAACAGGATATGGGAAATAAGCCTAAAAGCAAATCCGTGGCTGAGACGGCAAACCGAGGCTGTCTGCTCATTGTCTGTGCCCTCCCACACACCAATTCCTAAACCTGTGAAGGGAGACAGAAAATCTGTTTTCTTTAAGCTCACTGAATAGTTCTAGACAGAGGAATAACAGACTTTTTTAAATGTATTTACCTGTTAGTTGGAAGTACCCAGAATTCTCAGAAACAAGTGCAAAAAAGCTTAAGCAGCTTCATAGCAACTTTTTGCCAAAATAATAAATGCCGTTAGCAGCAGAGTTTAAAATCCTATTGTGAACAGCTACATTTTCATTTTACAATGGAAAGTTATAATAAGTACAGGCTATCAAGTTTGCACTCAACTATGCCAAAAAAAGTTTGAAGCACTCTACTCTCAGACATGCTGTATTATTAATCTTCTCATTCAAGGTTAAAAAATATAAAGCTATCCAAACGCTGTCTTAACATACATGTAACTATTTTTCCTTCAAGTGTTGAGTAGGGAGTTGGTTTCTCTCTTAAAGACACTCACTGTACAACTGCAAGCAGCTGTCATACTTCTGGCAAAATGTGTTTACTTATCTGACAAGCTGTGTATTTGTGTATGGACTGACATAAAATGTGAATACCTGTAAGTGTACGTGTAGTTGTGTGGTGTTCTGTCTAGAGGATACAACTGATTGTTTTTAATTTGCTGACTTACAGACACCGACTGTTTACAAAATGCTAGCTTGAATGTCTGTAATTTTTATGTCCTAACTTTTAGTTAATTGCCATCGAGCACCCTTTCTGTTTCTGAGGAGGTGAGACGTGGTCTTGTGCTTATAAACTGAAGAGTTTAGTCATAATCTCTCCTGGCTTTGTGTGAATAGCTTGCTCACTTCACTGGCCTTTGAAACGTGTGTTCTCCGTCGTAAACTGTCCATGTGTTTGTGATAAGAGTGCTTGTCCACCGTGACCTTCATCGAGCCTTCCTAGTCCTTCACCCGGCACAGTATTTGAAATGGCAAAGGATGTGCTTCATTCTCTAACAGCATACAAAGTGCTGACGTACTGGATCGTGACTGTGCACATTTCCTCTAGTTTATTTCTGTAGTCCCTATAGAACGATCTGTAATAAAATAGTATACTGGACTGTGCATCAAAGGGATGTAAAATTACAGTATTCCAAAGGTTGAAGTTCTGCTGTTTTGTTATAATGCCTGATATACATCTTGAATAAAGTCTTAACATTTTTCTTTTAAAAAACATCTTTGTAATGTTGGGCTTATAAGTAAAGAGGAAATATTTTTTTAAAAAATGTGGAAGGTAGCAAGGATTAGAAGCTGAGTGCTCAGCCACTAACTGGCCTGGTGACTTGGCCCCCATGCCTATTGCATAGGATTGTTGGGAGGGAAAAAAAATTAAATGATATGAGTGTTTTGAAAACCAGTTCATAACACAAATATAAACCAGAAAGTATCAGGTATCTGATCTGTAAAAAGTATCTTTTACATTTTAAAAGATCATCAGTGGAAACTGGGTAGCTGTGAAAAGACAGTAGTTCATTGGTAGGCAGTTTTAATTCTGCAAACAGACCTTTGGTCCGACATTTTACTTTACTCTGAGCATTTCTTCTTCTGCAAACGGGGGTATACCTATGTGGGTTGGAAGAGGGCGGTGCATATACAGGGCCACTGCGAGTAGAAGGGGTGCCCTTAAACCTACGGCAGGCCTTGACTTCAAAATCTGAACAGGTATACTCAAGCTTCACTGGGTGGTCACAAAAACTAGAAGTTCAAATTTTGAAATATTAAAATTAAACACAGGTCCATTTTCTTTGCTTTTACAGTCCTATATTCAGTGTGTTTGACATGACTGTAAAATAAAGCAGCAGCAGGAAAAAGCAGATTCAGAGGACTGAAAGGAAGAAGAGATGGAAAGAAAGGCTGGAAATCCATTCATTTATGCATTTACTGAGCCAGGTCCAATGTCAACAGAACTGAGATTAACCACATTAAGAGTTGATAAAGAACAGGAAAGCCAAGTTATAAAAATTAAAAGCTGAGTTGGCACAGTGTTATGAAGAAATATTTAGTATTTACAGTGCTAGATTATAGTCACTTGTTGATTCAGGTAAGAATTTTCATGTTGTTAGAAGACTAAGAGAAATACACAGGATCCCAAGGAGTTAGATTGTGGTTCTAGGATTTAATAGCTATACTTTTGGGTAATTTATTTAACTCTCTCTAAGCTTCAGTTTCCTCAAATCTAAACTAGGGATAAATAATCATATCTCCTCTTACAAGCTTATGAGAATTAGCAGTTTTATAGATATGTGCCCAGTTTTGTAGATATGCTGGGACATAGTAAGTGTTCAATAAATTATATATATATTTGTATAAATAAGCTACACATATACTTTATACATTATATATATATATACTTGAATATCACTTAGGTAGACTCTTTAATGCAATGTTTTATTGTCAAACTATAAAATCAGTGTTGACGATACGCCCTTCTACCCACAAAACAAAAATTGTATGTATGAAATTCCCTTCCCCCTAAATCATGTGCCCGTCAGCACTCCCACTTCGGTCCATCTCTGGATGCTGAGGCCCTGGTTGCCAGTCCTTGTTTCTACCCCCCGTCCCTGGGCTCTGAGGCCCCTGTAAGAGACCCTGTCATCCATATTTGCAGTAAAGAAGTCATGGAGGCTGTGGGAAAGTGACCTCCTCTTTAACTTCTGCAGGAGACAGTTCCATCCCACTGCCAGAGGTATATCAGAGGGCAGAAGCCAGGCAAGTGAGAAAAAACACGGAAGCCCTGTAGGTGGTTGGCTTTGGCCATCTCAGAAGTGCAAAGTGATGAAAACCCATCAAGACAGAATGCCATTTCATGTTTCAGGTTTTTACCTCAAATTAGATGTCTGCTCTTTATTTATTGGTCCCATAAATAAACACACACTTGGCCTTCTGGTTGTAGAACATTCTGTTGTTACCTCTTTTCCTTTTAATGAAGGAAACACTAGTTTCAAGGAATCCCTCTAAAAATCCTGGCCTGACATGCCACGGAACTTCCATTTGGTTATCTTTTACCTTGTTCTATTAACAATAGAGGAACTTTATCTTATTATCATCAACTATTTATTATATTAAAGGATTTGAAACAGTAATTCGTACATAATTCTATCTAATAATGGTTTTCAACCAGGCAAAGTGCTCTGCTGTTTGAAAATGCTTCCCAGATGATTCTGAGAACCACTGCCCTAGACTATAACCACTCAACTGAATTTTATTCAATGCCTCTTACCTGCCCCTCTTCAAGTTAACAATACTTAACTCTTGCATCATTTCTAAAATGATTGAAATTACTTTTCCCCCTTAGTTTCCACAATGCATTTTTGGAAATTTTTGGAAAAAGTTTACCCTTAAAAATGAAAATATGAGATCTCAAGTGGATAAACTTTTAAGAAATACATGTCTTTCAAAACGTGGGTAAAAAGTCTGTCTTCACTTCTATAGCCTCTTCTGTTTCTTGAGTGGACTATACTAAAAGGCTCTTCTTTTACTCTTCTTTTTTTTTTTTAAATTTCAGAATATTACAGGGTACAAACATTTTAGTTACATGATTTGCTTTTGTTGAGTCAAAGTTATAATATATGTGTACTCATCACCCAAATCGTGTGAATTGTACCCATTAGGTGTGAATTTACCTGTCCCTCCTTCCCCTCTCCCACCTGCTTGCTCTATGGAAAATAGTATGGAGATATCTCAAAGAACTAAAAGTAGAACTACCATTTGATCCAGCAATTCCATTAATGGGTATTTACCCAAAGGAAAAAAAAAATAATTTTATCAAAAAGACACAAATGTTTATTGTAGCACAATTCACAATCACAAAGATGTGGAATCAACCCAAGTACCCATCAATATGAGTGGATTCATTTACTCTTCTGTAAAAAAATCTTGTTCCAATAAACTAAATGAGAACTGTTAGGAACACCTTGAACCTAGTGCACTAGAAGTTAGGTGTGGGCTGGGCGTGGTGGCTCACGCCTATAATCCTAATAATCTGGGAGGCTGAGATGGGAGGATTGCTTGAGCTCAAGAGTTTGAGACTAGCCTGAGCAAGAACAAGACCTATCTCTACTAAAAATATAAAAAATCAGCTGGGCGTCGTGGTGTGCACCTGTAGTCCCAGCTACTCATGAGGCTGAGGCAGGAAGATCGCTTGAGCCCAGGAGTTTAAGGTTGCGGTAAGCTAGGCTGATGCCACGGCACTCTACTCAGGGCAATGGAGTGATACAATCTCAAAAACAAAAAGTTAGGTGTGCTGCCGCCCCATGCTCACCTCTAAGTGAAACCGCTCACATAACTATTTTTTGCTCTGTGTGAACCCACTAACACAAAGTGGGCCAGGGTGGGATCCTGACCTAAGAACAGCCAACAACACTGGACAATGAATGACACTGATGAGACCTGGTGTAAAAACGTAAGCTGGCCCAGTTGGAGTCTCTTGGCAATTAGAGACTGAAGACAGGAGCTGAAGATCTTGATGGAGAAAAGAACCTCAAAGGTACAAGCTATAGTTATTATGAGGGAGCAGAAACTGTAAGTAAACAAAAGCATTAAGTTTTAAAACTTTCATAAGTTTAATGTTGGCATTGTACGTTTACATATTAATTGGTACAGCTTACATCAAGTTTTATAGTTACTCATTTTGCAAAGACATCATTATGCAAATATAATTATTCAATAACTGGGAAATCATAAAACTTCTGATCTATACTTTCAGGTTTGTTCGATCATGATATTTCTGATATGGATCATCAACATACCAGTTTCGTCTCTTCCAGAAAGATGTCGTCATTTTATCTAAGAGTTTACTCTGGGTTTTATTACAGAACACAAATTCCCTCAAGCGTCTTTTTCTTGCAGGTGTCTTCTTCCATAATTTTTTCTTATAACCAGCCTGTTAGATAACATTACAAAGACATTAAAAACATTATATTACATAGGAAACAACAGAAATCTTTACAATTCATAGTTTATAGGCCCAATGGGATCAGGTCCTTCATAGTAATCGTGGTTTCCAAAGCCCAGCAAAAGGGACATGGAAAGGAAGGCAAAGAAACCTACCCATTTCATTTTTTTTCCCCTTTTATTTTGTCATATTATGGGGTACAAATATTGTTAGGGTTACATATATTGACCCTGCCACCCTACCCATTTCATTTTACCTAGGGTTAGATGAGAATCTAGAAATAATTGGTATGATAACAAAGGGAAGACATAATTTCAATGATCCAAAATTCACAAAACTCAGAACTATGAGAACTTTAGTTCAGCTAATTATGGATTATATGAGCTTCTGTTGACTGGTGTAGGAAACTATCATAGTGTTGTTTCAATGGAGAAATGAGATAACCCATACATATATCTACAAATTTAGGACTGTTTATAAAAGAGGGGACAATCCTTTCAACCTTTCAAATAGTGAGAAAGTTCTATCATTTTATTTTTACAGGGAACCAAACTTTTATATTTAAAGAATTATTTGTTAACTTCCAAGTAATAAAAGGGAAGTAGGATTTCAACAATTAGTAAAACTCAAAGGTGGTTTTGCAAAACTGGTGTTAAGCTGCTTTCTCATTATCAGCTACTGTGTTTCTTTGAATAAGGATGTGACTGAAAAAGCCCACATTTATGCTCAAGACAAATTGTGGGAGAGGACAGAGCAATAATTTTTCAGAGTCACCCTTAGAGGCTGTGGTCCCCAGCCAGTCATTATTAAGAGTTCTATCTGAGATGGTTCCTAATCATACATACCAACAGAGAAAAAAGCTTGTAAATTTAAAAAATCCAAAGCATATGTGGGTTGAATGTTTTGCCATAAAGATTAAGCCACCTGAGAATCCAATCCAAAGTAGGCTGAAATGTTCTTCAGTCCCCAAATCTGAGCCATGTGACTAAATCTGTGAAATCTACTGTGACAAATAAATATGTGCTGAAGTCTGCTGTGCTGCTATAATACTCTAGGCTTAAACAGAGCCTCCAAACAGGCTATTAAACTTACGGGGTCTCAAAGGGCTTCTGGCAATCACTAGATAAGTGAGACATATTAGAAGACCTGAGGTGAACTTGCCTACAGTGAAGATTTTAGCCATTATGAATATTTTGTTTTAAGAATGCTTATATATTTTCTTTACGTGGATTCACTTACACAAGGAGCTGCCTGCCAAGCTGGTCCTTACACACAACACTGTAAGAGCTACTGGTAAGACTGGAAGGGATATGTCAATGAGTAGGCCAACTGAATTCTGCTTCATTTTAATCTGCTCACACTCCTTTTTCAATTAACAGTGTGAAGACTCACCTTTCTCCTTATCCAAAGGCCAGAGTGAAGTCGAAGAAACCTATAGACGACAGCTTTCACGGTTTTTCTCTTGCCTTTTAGTGTACTGACGTATGTTACAGTTCTTACTGGCAGCTTCAGGACATTTGGAAACAAGGGGGCAACTCTAAAATATATTTAAAAATTTTTAACTCAGTAATCAGACTGATTAACAGATAAAATCCATATCTATACTTAGAAATGAGTGAAGCTGCTCCACTGGAATGGAGTTGACTTTTTTTTTTTTTTTTTGACAGAGAGTCTCACTCTGTTGCCTGGGCTAGAGTGCCGTGGCATCAGCCTAGCTCACAGCAACTTCAAACTCCTGGGCTCAAGCGATCCTCTTGCCTCAGCCTCCGAGTAGCTGGGACTACAGGCACATGCCACCGTGCCCGGCTAATTTTTTCTATTTTTAGTTGTTTGGCTAATTTCTTTCTATTTATAGTAGAGATGGGGTCTTGCTCTTGTTCAGGCTAGTCTCAAACTCCTGGCCTCAAGCAATCCTCCCGCCTCGGCCTCCCAAAGTGCTAGGATTACAGGTGTGAGCCACCGCGCCTGGCCTGAGTTAACTTTTAATATACAATATTACTTCAAATGATCCATGACACTAAGCATGAACATGAAAACCAACTATCACCAACTTGCAAGCCTTCTAAAACCCAGGCCCTCAATCCCTATGAAAGAATTTATCCTGTTTTTTTTTTTTGAGACAGAGTCTTGCTCTGTCACCCTGGGTATAGTGCAGTGGCATCATCATAGCTCAATGCAACCTCAAACTCCTGGGCTCAAGCAATCTTCCTGCCTCAGTCTCCCGAGTAGCTGGAAACTACAGGCACGCCACCACGCCTGGCTAATTTTTCTATTTTTAGTAGAGATGGGGTCTCGCTTTTGCTCAGGCTAGTCTTTAACTCCTGAGCTCAAGCAATCCTCCCAACTCAGCCTTCCAGAGTGCTAAGATTACAGGCATGAGGCATGGTGCCCAGCCTATCCTATTATATTTTCATCACCTGATTTCTTATCCATCTGTCCACCAGATTGTAAACTCCCTGAAGACTTTACATAACATCAGAAGTGTGCTCTGTTTGGTAGTTCCTATTGCTGGCATGTAGGTATACGGATGTCAATCATGTTCTCCCACTCAATCAGGCAAAGTCTATATAATAAACTGTAGGAAGGAGAAGGATATCTACTTCTAAGATGTCTTTGCAGGCGTATTTTAGAAATTTTGTCCAAGCATCATGTTTACTAAAATATACTCTTACCTATTAAGGATTATTGCAGTATGCCCACATGTCAGGTTTTTGGCAGATGTCATAAGTCTGGGAGCAGAGGAAACAACTGGTGTCTGAATATGACTAAAATGTCCAGTGGACAGTGCAGAAATAAAAGAGGCATTCTTGGTGCAGTTCCGATAGGCTGAAGATGCCAAAATATTCAGGGGCCGTAAGATTCCTGTAAAGAAAGGAGCATATCTACTTAATATGATATTCCAATATGCATCTGGATAAAATTAAGTGATGTATCAAAGCAACGAAATATTATATATAATTAATGTGTCCTGAACATCAGACTCACCTGTGGAGCTTCCATCACCTTTATTGAAGTATAACTTGTATACCATAAAATTACCCAGTTTATGTGTATAATTCAAAGATTTTTAGAAAATTTAGAGAGTTGTGCAACTATCATCACAATATAGTCTGATGTGTCCCAGTTCTATGTCCAGTACCAGGGAACAAAATGTGTATAAGGTTAATTCCCACCCCTGCCCCAGATCTTATACTGTGGTGAGACAGAACTATACACAGTACAATGGCAGGTCAGAAACATGAAAGCTTAGACCCTTCCTGGAAAGAAAAGAGTAGCAAGAGAAGGATTCATGAAGAAAACTGAAGAAGCACTTAAGTTCCCCTCAAAAAGTTAACAGACCCTTAGAGGAGGAAGGACACATTTCAGCTAGGATGAACAACATAAGCAAAGGCAATGAGGCTGAAACAAATACAGCTGACCCTTGAACAACAAGGGTTTGAACTGTGTGGATCCACTTACATGTGGATTTTCTTCAATAAAAGTTACACCAAGTGTGCCTGCCTCTCTTGCCTCCCCCTTCAACCGCCTTCACCTCTGCCACCTGAGACAGCAAGACCAAGCCCTATTTTCTCCTCCTCCTCAGCCTACTCAATGTGAAGACAAAGAGGATGAGAACTTTATAATGATGCATTTCCACTTAATGAATAGTAAATATATTTTCTCTTCCTTATGATTTTCTTCATAACATTTTCTTTTCTCTAGCTTACTTTAAGAATATATTTCACAGGCCGGGCGTGGTGGCTCACGCCTGTAATCCTAGCACTCTGGGAGGCCGAGGCAGGTGGATCCCTCAAGGTCAGGAGTTCGAAACCAGCCTGAGCAAGAGCCAGACCCCATCTCTACTAAAAAATAGAAAGAAATTAATTGGGCAACTAAAAATATATATAGAAAAAATTAACTGGGCATGGTGGTGTGTGCCTGTAATCCCAGCTACTCAGGAGGCTGAGGCAGGAGGATCACCTGAGCCCAGGAGTCTGAGGTTGCTGTGAGCTAGGCAGACACCACGGCACTCTAGCCTGGGCAACAGAGACTCTGTCTCAAAAAAAAAAAAAGAATACATTTCACAGACCCACTCAATCAAAACACACACACAAAATGAATACAGTATACAAGTAATATACAAAATATGTGTTAAACTGACTGTTTTTGTTATCAGTCAGGCTTCCATTCAACAGTAGGCTGTTAGTTAAGTTTTTAGGGAGTCAAGAGTTATATTTGATTTTCTAAAAGAAAATAAAAATAAAAAAAAAAAAGAGTTATATTTGATTTTCGACTGTACTGAGGTTGGTGCTCCTAACCCCTGCATTGCTCAGTGGTCAACTGTAGATGTATGGGCTGAGGACCAGACCTGCCACAGAGGCTGAGACTGACTATATCAGAGATCCCTTGAGAGAAGTAGTAGGAAATGAGGCAGGGTAGGTCGGCATGCAGATTTGAGGGCCTGAATGTGTGCACTGGACGCAGTTCTCTTTATCAGTCCTTCCTAGTATGGCCAGACTTAGTTCATGGCTGCAAATTAGAATAACTCATGGAGTTCTCACTCCACTTGTATATTGACTTAGTATGGGGCTCAAAATTGTGCATGTTAAAAAAGTTCCATGGCACTTTGGGAGGCTAAGGCAGGAGGATGGCATGAGGCCAGGAGTTCTAACATATCAAGACCCTGTCTCTACAAAAAAAATTTTTTAATTATTAGCTGGGCATGGTGACACATGTCTATAGTCCTAGCCAGTCAGGAGGCTGAAGCAGTAGGATTGCTTGAACCCAAGAGTTTGAGGTTGCAGTGAGCTACGATGATGCCACTGCACATCTAGCTTGGGCAACAAAGAGCCTGTCTCAAAAAAAAAAGTTCCACAGGAAGATGGAAATGTCCTAGAACTAGAATGATGTGGTGATGGTCACACAACTACCTAGATTTACTAAAAACTCATCAAATTGTACACATTATTTAAATTCTACCTCAATAAAACTAGATTTTAAAAAACTCTGCCTAAGTCTGATGCTCAGCTAGGATTTGGAACTATTGCACTACTGTCTACTGCATTGCTTTCACCAAAGAAATGAGGGGCAGTGTGGTGTAGAAGTGAAGTGCTAGGATTCAAGTCAGATGGTTTGGGTTCATATTTAGCTCTAATACTTACTAGCTGTGTAACCATGGGAAAGTAACTTAACCTCTCTGTGCCCCAGTTTCCTCAAATTTAAATGAGGTTAATTATGGAGAGGTAACAAGAACTAAATGAGATAAAACATGTAAAGAGCTTAGAAGAGTGCTTGGCACAGAGAAAACATTTAATGAATGCTAACAGCAGATAATAAAGAAGAGTCATGGAGTGTTTAACAAAGATGGTACAGGCTGAGTATCCCTTATCCAGAATATTTAATACTTGGGACCAGAAGTGTTTCAGATTTTGGATTTTTTTTCAGATTTGGGGATGGGACCCAAGTCTAAAAATGAAATTTATTTATGTTTCACGTACACACACAGCCGGAAGGTAATTTTACATAACATTTTTATTTTTATGTTTTTTTGAGAGAGTTTCACTCAGTCGATCAGGCTGGAGTGCAGTGTCATCATCATAGTTCACTGCAACCTCCAACTCCGGGGCTCAAGTGATCCTCCTGCCTCAGCCTCTTGAATAGCTGGGACTACAGGCACATGCCATCACACCCAGTTAATTTTATACTTTTTGTAGAGACAGGGTCTTGCTATGTTACTCAGCCTGGTCTTGAATTCCAGGCCTCAGGCAATCCTCCTGCCTTGGCCTGGGATTACAGGTGTGAGCCACCACACTCAGCCAACATTTTAAATAATTTTGTGCATGAAACAAAGTTTTGACTGTGACCTCATCACATAAGGTCAGGTGTGGAATTCCACTTGTGACATCATGTTGGAGCTCAAAAAGTTTCAGATTTTGAAGCATTTCAGATTTTGGATTAGATATACTCAACCTGTGTATGTTAACAGGTGGCAGATAAAGACAGAACACTTAAAACCTTTATTTTACTTTTTCTTCTCCATCAAAGATAACAATTTTCAAATCTAAAAGGGTAGCATAAACATTGGACAATTAGCTGAAATCCAAGATTCAGGAAACTGGGCTCTTAGAAATCAAATAATCTACATAATGTAGGAATTCAAGTCTCTAGGTATAAATAATTTAAATCTCAAAGAACTGAAAAAATCTGCATATGTGATGACAAGCCAGGTATCTTTGAAAAATTAAGTGAATTGTAGATCAAAAATGTCCCCAACATAGATCATCAGATCTTGGTATGTCTTGGTATGTTTCAGTTAAAAAAAAAAATCTCAGAAATTCTTGGAAGCCACCTCTTCATGAAGTGAGCAGATACAATGTGGAACATATAAATGAGTAAACTACAGGCTCATCTGTAGAAAAACAATGTTAGAATGAATTAATAAATAGGAAGTTCACAGCAAAAAAAATGTCAACTAGGAGTCAGTTGTTCCTTAAAAAGAATTTTTTTTTTTTTTCATTTCTTCATTTATAGAGTCAGATCTCATTCCATCACCCTGGCCGGAAAGCAGTGGCACCGATCATAGCTCACTGTAACCTTGAATTTCTGTGCTCAAGCAATCCCCCTGCCTCAGCCTCCTGAGTAGCTAGGACTACAAGCACACACCACCACACCTGGCTAACTTTTTAATTTTTTTGTAGAGATGGGGTTCTCACTACGATGTTCACACAGGTCTCAAACTCCTGGCCTCAAGTGATCTTCCAACCTAGGCCTCTCAAAACGCTAGGATTACAGGCGTGAGCCACCCGGTCCAGCCCTCATTTGTTTTTATATAGCCACTAACCTAGGGAATCACTGGAATGTCCTAGGCACAGTGTATCCTTACTTCAGGAAGATATCTGAAAAATGTTTCTATATTCTAAAGAAATATAGAAATATGCACAGGATAATAGTACATTTAGGTAAATTCCAGGCTGGCTGGAAACTATCCCTAACTTAGTCAATTGCTGTTCACCCAGTAAAAGTCTCTTCCTGGCTCCCTAATGGACTCCGTTTTGTTAGCAATTTTTTAATTTTTATATTTTAGAGACAAATTTCACTTGGTCACTCAGGCTGGAGTGCACAATCATAGCTCACTGCAGCCTTGAGATCTAGTGCTCAGAGGATCCTCCCTCCTCAGCCTCCTGAGTAGCTGGGACTACAAGCACTCACCACCACAGGGAGCTTTTGTTCTCAATTTTTATGAAGGTTCTGAAGCTTCATAAGACATGTTTATCAATCTGCATAAAAAACAAGTGGCTTGTTAACATATTTGTGAAAAGGTAGAAATCAAAACTCCAAGTGATCTCAGTAAGAGAGAAAAACAGATCAAAACCAACAAGATGAAATCAGGGCTAAGCACATTGAAGTTAGAAAAAATGGTTACCGGAACAATAGGAGGGGTGAACCTGGCTTGAGAGCATTTCACGGGAAAATGACTTGGAGGGGCTTTATCTACCACACGTTCTGGTGGACCAGCCGTGTGATTTAGCCTCTCAAACCTAACAGAGTCTAACTTAGACTGTTAACAAAAGTGCAGTACACAAATCAGTCCTCTGCCCTGTTTGGGCATTTTCATGGAGATGGTCATACTCTTGTATGGAGAACACGGATGTTTCCACAAAAGAAGTAACACAAAACAAGAGTTTTGAAGGAAAAAGATAGGTAGAAGAAATAGGAGATACAAAGGTGAAGAGGCAAAAAACCCCAAAAAACCTGATATAATACATGTGGGGAATTACAAATAGCCCAGTGTGCCAAGAATCAAAGGAATGAGAATGAATGGGGGATGTAAACTGAATGGGGGTAGAGTGAGTGTGACAGTCTCAAAACCAGTGGTCTTCAAGCTCTTTTGATCCCATATCCCCAAAAGAATTTTGAAAAATTATGTACTCTTTCATAAATTCTTAAGTAAATCTAAAATATTAAATACTTTAAATTGTTAAAAAGAATATAACTTCCAGTGTATTTAAAATACTGGGCCGGGTGCAGTGGCTCATGCCTATAATCTTAGCACTTTAGGAGGCTGAGGTGGGAGGATTGCTTGAGGCCAGGAATTTGAGACCAGCCTGAGCCCAAGAGCGAGATCCCGTTTCTACAAAAAATAGAAAAATTAGCCAGGCATAGTGGTATACACCTGTAGTCCCAGCTACCTGCTACTCAGGAGGCTGAGGCAGGAAGATTCCTTGAGCCCAGGAATTTGAGTTTGCAGTGAGCAAGGATGACACCATCTGCACTCTAGCCTGGGCAACAGAGCAAGACTCTGTCTCAAAAAACCAAAAAAATCCTGACATTTAAAAATAAGCTGTTACATCATTCTTGGAAATGTTTTCAATGGAATCTAAATATCATAGTGAGTTGATAACCACCTACATAATCTAAAAAAACACAAGAACTATAAATTCAAGTAGATGAAAAATAAGAACTTCTTTTCAACAAAGGGCACTCCAAATAAAGTAAAAACAGAGAAGCCAGAGAGGGAGGATACTGGATACACAAAAATGAAAAAGGACACATATCCAGAATATATAAAGAACTACTATAAATCAATAAGACAAACAACCTAATAGAAAAATGGCAAAATAAATGGGTATTTCATAAAAGAAATTCAAAAGGCCAATATGCATATGTAAACACACTAAGATTCATTACTAATCAGAGAAACATTTATTTAAACCTCAGTGAGGGCCGGGCGCAGTGGCTCACACCTGTAATCCTAGCACTCTGGGAGGCCGAGGCAGGAGGATCACTCAAGGTCAGGAGTTTGAAACCAGCCTGAGCAAGAGCGAGACCCTGTCTCTACTATAAATAGAAAGAAATTAATTGGCCAACTAAAAACATATATTTAAAAAAATTAGCTGGGCATGGTGGTGCATGCCTGTAGTCCCAGCTACTCGGGAGGCTGAGGCAGGGGGATCACTTGAGCCCAGGAGTTTGAGGTTGCTATGAGCTAGGCTGACGCCATGGCACTCTAGCCAGGGCAACAAAGTAAGACTCTGTCTCAAAAAAAAAAAAACACCTCAGTGAGATACACTACATAGCCAGCAGATTGACAAAATTGTAGGTCTGACAATACCAAGTGCCGGTGAGGATGTGGAGCCTCCACTGCTGGATAAGCATTTCACTGTGGAAAACAGTTTGGCAATATCAGGCAATGCTGAATATATAATAGTCTCTGACCTAGCAATTCCACAGCTAGTTTTACACACACATACACGTACACAC